>JAEIIJ010007029.1:0-23256 GCA_018904815.1 Drosophila ogumai
GATGAACCCACAGCACACGGTGCCCACGCTGGACGACAACGGCACTTACCTCTGGGACTCGCATGCCATTGCCACTTACTTGGTGGACAAGTACGGCAAGTCGGATGAGCTGTATCCCAAGGATCTGGTCAAGAGGGCCATCATTGATCAGCGCCTGTATTTCGATGCCAGCGTCATTTATGCCTCACTGGTCAGCCTAATTGCTCCCTTCTGGTTGAATGGGGTTACTGAGTTGCCGCAGGAAAAGCTGGACAGTGCCCATCGGGGTCTCAAGTTGCTGGAGACTTTCCTGGAGAGCGGAAAATACCTGGTGGGCGACACGCTGACCCTTGCCGATTTGGTCACCGGACCCACTGTCGGTGCCTTAAAGGCAGCTGTGGATATCGAACCCACTGTATATCCCAAGGTCGTCGCCTGGCTGAATCGCCTCAACGAGATAGCCTACTACAAGGATATCGACGAGGAACCTGCCCAGGGCTATGTCAACTACCTTCGCAGCCAGTGGACGAAAGTGGGTGACCAGAAGTAGTTCCAAACAGCAGATAATTCCAAATGAAATGTATTACCCCTGTAATATATAATAATTGTCTAATAAAAAATACACATTATTCATTAAATTAATAATAGTATTTTCTTTAAAATTAATTAATTCACATTTGTGTCTCTTTAGGACTTGAAAAGGTAGTTCTAAACCCTTTTTTGGAACCTTTGAAATGAAATCCTTACATTTTCCTTAGTAATAATTTCTAAATTAATACTTCCTACTCTCCACGCTCTATTTTCAGTGTAAAATTTTTAGCTTGTTATCTGCGAGAGGCAAACAAATTGCTTTTTATTTAGTTTCATTTAGAGCCAGTCTGCCGCCTGCAATCGCCTGTGGTTTCAGTAGAACTTGTGGCTTGTTTGTGAGCAGATCAGATGTCGGGCATCGTGTTGTATGGAATGGACATTAGTCCCCCAGTCAGGGCGTGCCAGCTGACCTTGCGAGCCCTTGGCTTGCACTACGAATACAGGGAGGTTGATCTTCTGGCCGGGGAGCATCACTCGGAGGAATATGTGAAAAAGAATCCGCAGCAGACGGTGCCTCTACTGGATGACAATGGAGCTCTCATATGGGATTCACATGCCATTGTGTGCTATCTGGTGGAAAAGTATGCCAAGTCAGATGAGCTGTATCCCAAGGATCTGCTGAAGCGTTCCCAGGTGAATCAGCGTCTCTACTTCGATGCCAGTGTCCTGTTCATGGCCCTGCGGAATGTCAGTGCTCCGTATTTCTATCACCAAGTAAGCCTGGTGCCCAAGGAGAAGGTGGATAACATCAGGGGTGGCTACGCCAACCTGGAAAGGTTCCTGGGAGATAATCCTTACTTGACGGGCTCTAGCCTCACACTGGCTGATCTCTGCTGTGGGGCTACTGCCTCCGCTTTGGAAGCTGTCCTGGAACTGGACTCGGAACAATATCCCAAGGTCAGGGCCTGGCTGAATCGTTTAACCCAGTTGCCCCATTACGAGGAGGATAGCCTGAAGGGATTAAACAAGTACATTGCTGCTCTACGACCTCAATTAGTTCTAGAGAAGTAATGTTAATCAAGGAATGTTTATTATAAAATTAAATAAAATAAACAATTCTAAAATCTAAATCTAATTCCAGTTCATTAACATTACATATGTATGTATTTATATATATGTATTTATGCATACATTTTAATAGAGCTTCTTCCCAGCTATTTTTAGAAGAGAACGAGAGCCAAGCTTAGATAAATCTAACACAGCTTTTAATCAGAGAGCATTGATCTGTAGTTTTCTATTATATTTTCTCTTATCTGGGACCTATTTAAAGGCCTATAGAAATATGTACCCACTTATTTTTGTTTGCTCTACACTTATTTTGTTTGTGGCCAATATTTTTAATGCTGATTCATTGTTAGGCAGCATTTCAGGCCTTATCGCTTGATAAACAAATAATTAGCCTCGGGGGGGCCAAGAGTTTCGCCCAAAACATTCCAATCAAAGAGCTTTACTCACCCAAGCGCTCTTACGTCAAGAGAGAGAGTACAAGCTATTTCGTAATACATAGCCTCTCTATATAGGTAATCAGTGGGTTGACCGATTAAGCTGGCAGCAAAGAGAGACAGTGTGGGTTCACAAACACACAATTTGTGTGTGGGACAAAGTGCGTTGTCATCACAGCGCGGCAAAGCTCTCTTAATCGAAGAGAACACCCACCGCTCGGGGTGTATATAAACCCAAGATGTTGGCTATATAGAAACACTTACCAGCAAACCTCGAAACAGCAACGATATGGGAAAAGTTACGCTTTACGGAATCGATGGCAGTCCACCAGTTCGATCGGTGCTCCTCACCTTGAACGCCCTGGGCCTGGACTTTGACTACAAGATCGTCAATCTCCCAGCCAAGGAGCAGCTGAAGCCGGAGTTCCTCAAGATGAACCCACTGCACACTGTGCCCACCCTGGACGACAATGGCTTCTACCTGTACGACAGCCACGCCATCAACTCCTACCTGGTGAGCAAGTACGGCAAGGACGATTCCCTGTACCCCAAGGATCTGCAGAAGCGGGCCATCGTTGACCAGCGACTGCACTATGACTCCAGCGTGGTCACATCCACCGGCACGGCCATCACCCATCCGCTGTTCTGGGAGAACAACTCCGAGATCCCTCAGGCCAGGATCGATGCCCTGGAGGGAGTGTACAAGAACCTTAACTTGTTCTTGGAGAGCGGCGATTATCTGGCTGGGGACAGTCTGACCATTGCCGACTTCCATGTCACTGCCGCCATGACCGGCTTTGTGGTGTTCCTGCCCGTGGACACCAGCAAGTATCCCAAGCTCGCCGCCTGGGTCCAGCGGATCAAGGAGCTGCCCTACTACGAGAAGGCCAACGGTACCCCATCGCAGCAGATCATCGAGTTCATCAAGAGCAAGAACTTCACAATTGTCTAAGAGACCGCATAGAAATACTCTTAAGAATATACTCAAGAATAAATTATTGAAAATATTTAAACAAACACTTGACTTTTGAACGGCTTTACTCATTCCTATCAGTCCAAACCTTGTGTTGAGATAAGAAGATAAGAGGGACTGTTGACCTATTATGACAGTTGTTTGTTTGGCACAAATGATATCCTTATCAAAATATAGATTACGAAAATGCTGCTTGTTCATCAAATGAAATTACTATCAGTCTTGACTTGTTTGTAGGGAGTAAAAAAAGGAACAAATAATGTTGGTCATGTTTGCCAGGAATTTAATTGCTATATTTAATCTTTTTAATCGAAAGATAAAGTTCAAATTGAAGTATTTTTAGCTGGTAATCTCAGCATGAATAATACTTGTTAATGGAAAGATATTGCTATCAGTAAGAGCTTGTTTTGAGCTAATATTTATGTATTTACATTAGTCATGTATTCAAAGACACAATAAATGAAAAAGGTATCTAAAGCTGTTATTTAATAAAACAATATAAACTTATTAGATGCGTCAAATATTTATTTTTAAAGTTTTTGATGTGTAAGTGGTGTTGGTTTCGGTTTATACCAAAAACAAATCTCAAATGTGTTATATAATCTCCCAATTTATTACAAACCCGTTATTATAAAGTTCCCATAGACGTTTCCAATAATAAACCATAATTATGGGTTATATTTTGCTTTATTATAAAGAGAGTGTGGATATGGGTAAGATCTGAGTTCCTCTATAATTCTCAATAAATCTCATGAAAGAGTAAATAATAGGATATAGTATTAAGAGTCTGAAATTCTCTTTAACGATTCTTTATATTCAATATGAGTTTATTTACTAATCTAAAGTAAATCTTTTTTGATTCACAAATTTTAAAAGTTTTACTTCTTAAAGGTGAGTGTTAAATACTAAATACAGGTCAATACTTTGTCATGATAATGAAGCTCATAATAATCAAAAGGACCTTTTGACCAACAAGCCAAAGGAGGTCCAATCGATATAGTTGTTACTTCTTTTTTTTTTTTTTTTTTTTTGCCGCATTAATGAGACCTAGCGTTAAAACAAAAACATATAATTACCTGTAGGAAATTTCTCGAAGAGCGGGGGTAAGAGCTTTTTGAACGCCACATCATTAAAGCTCTCTTACGTCAGTGTGAGTTTGGTTGTTCCAAGAGTACAGGCCTTATGAACTGAACCTTATGTCATCGCCACCGGCTAACTGCAGAGTCATCACAGCTCTGCGAAACTCTCTTAACTTAAGAGACCTCCCCGGGTATAAAAGCCACAGAATGTTTTGGGCACCACATCGAGTAACAAACTTAGCAACTACTACTAACTACCAGCAGAAAAACCCTAGACACAGCCAGGATAATGGGAAAACTAACTCTCTACGGAATCGATGGCAGTCCACCAGTTCGCTCGGTACTCCTCACCCTCAACGCCCTGGGCCTGGACTTTGAGTACAAGGTTGTCAATCTTTTGACCGGGGAGCATCTGAAACAGGAATACCTGAAGATCAATCCTCTGCACACGGTTCCCACCCTGGCGGACGATGGTTTCTTCATCAACGACAGCCATGCCATCAATGCCTACCTGGTCAGCAAATACGGCAAGGACGATTCGCTGTATCCCAAGGATCTCCAAAAGCGGGCCATTGTGGATCAGCGTTTGCACTACGACTCTAGTGTGCTGATTGGCGCTGGACGAGGCCTCACCACGCCACTGAGGGAGGGCAAAACCGAGATTCCCAGAGCCAGGTTCGATGCTCTCGAAGAGGCCTATAAGACACTCGACTTGTTCTTGGCGAGCAACGATTTCCTGGCTGGAAAAGAGCTGACCATCGCCGACTTCCACATCATTGCGGGACTGTCTACCATCATGCTCATCCACGATGTGGACGCCACGAAGTTCCCAAAGCTGGCCAGTTGGGTGCAGCGCATCAGGCAGTTACCTTACCACGAGGAGGCCAATGGATCCCGTTTGTCAACGATCGTTGACTTTGTCAAGAGCAAAAAATTCACAATTGTTTAGATTTAATAATTTTATTTCAAACATTAAATTATTTTTGGGTTTTTAAATAAATTGCATTTTGATTTATAGTTTTTACTGTAAAGGTGTGGCTTTCAAGGAAGAAATTATGTATATTTGAGCTTATAAATTAATACAAATTCTTCATAAATTCTACTACTTAAATAAAGTAAAAACATATACAGTAAAAACTAAGATTTATACTTCGTATATTTTCGTAAATTTAGTTATGAAAATGGGTTAAAAAACAATGCTTTTCCTTCATGTTTTGGAAAGACTAATCACTGTTAAAGTTTCTTTAGTTAATTTCCATGTTATAAAAAAATATATTTGCTAGATAATTTATTAAATATTTTAAGAAACAGCAAAACCCTGCCCTAACTTCCCAGAATCACCCTTCACCCACTTTCCTCCAAAGTTCTTTTTATGGAAAAGTATTTCATCAGCGGAAGCTTTGGGATATAGAAATGTACTTTGGTCTGGAGCCCCACCCAGGATCATCTTACAGAAGCAAGTGCAAAGCTCCGATCCGAGCTTACTCCTCGAAACGTATAAATACCTCGAAAAACCTTCGAATCAACATCACTTTGGTGGCTTCGCAGATCGAGCTTGGATCATGGCGAGCATTGTACTATACGGCATGAACATCAGCCCCCCAGTAAGGGCTTGCCAGCTGACGCTGCGGGCCTTGGAGCTGGAGTACGAATTCAAGGAAGTGGATCTTCTGGCCGGCGAACATCACCAGGAGGAGTTCCTAAAGAAGAATCCCCAACACACCATACCGCTCCTCGACGACGACGGAGTCCTGGTCTGGGACTCACACGCCATTGTGTGCTATCTGGTGGACAAGTATGCCAAGTCGGACGAGCTGTATCCCAAGGATCTGGTGAAGCGTTCCCAGGTGAATCAGCGCTTGTACTTCGATGCCAGTGTCCTGTTCATGGCCCTGCGCAACATCTGTGCTCCGTACTTTTACAACAACGTTACGGAGATACCCAAGGAGAAGTCGGACAATGTACGCGATGGTTACGGTCACCTGGAGACCTTTTTGGGTGAAAATCCATACGTCAACGGGGATACCCTGACCGTGGCAGATTTCTGTTGTGCGGCCACAGCCTCTTCACTGCCGGCCTTTGTGGAGCTCGATGCGGAGAAGTATCCCAGGGTCACTGCCTGGCTGAAGCGTCTCCAGGAGCTGCCCTACTACGAGGAGGCCAACGGGGCGGGGGCCACCAAGTACGTGGACATGCTGAAGGGCCAGCTGACCCTTCTGTAGGCAGTCCTCTTTCCCACAATTACCCAGTGTTGGATGGCATGAATTTTTAATCGCAGCTAATTAAAGAAAGTTGTTGACAAATCCTTTTTATTGCCCACACTGAAAAAAATGCATTTAAAAAATTACTATGAGGGGAACAAAAAAAAATTATAAATGTAAAACCCGAGTTAAAAAAAAATAACGGAATAAAACCGAATGTGAAGAAATTAAAGCTTTTCTTATTTGAAAATTCAAGTATTCAAGTATTTTAATCCTTAAAAAATATTTAGAAGAGTGACTATTTTATCAGGAAAATACTTAAATATTATATCGATTTTTTGTGTTATTAAAATTACCTGAAATAATTGCCAAACCGCAGTGTAAATAATGAAATTGCAAATCATTTTTACTGCTTGCGTGGCTTTAAGGGAGCACGTACCCATGTCTTGTGGGGATGGGCGGATTCAATTAAAAAACCATCACCAGGCTGACAATTCCCATGCCTCCTGACTGGTATAAATCCTTTGCGTAGCCGCTCTATCCACACACTTGAGAGTCCGCTAAAGAATGGGTAAGATCTCGCTGTACGGCCTGGACGCCAGTCCGCCCACCCGGGCCTGTCTGCTCACCCTGAAGGCCCTGGAGCTGCCCTACGAGTATCTGTTCGTCAATCTGTTCGAGAAGGAGAACTTTGGCGAGGAGTTCTCGAAGAAGAATCCGCAGCACACGGTGCCACTGTTGCAGGACGACGATGCCTACATCTGGGACTCGCACGCCATTATGGCCTATCTGGTGGAGAAGTATGCGTCGAGCGATGAACTGTATCCCAAGGATCTGCTGCAGCGAGCCAAGGTGGATCAGTTGATGCACTTTGAGTCGGGTGTGGTTTTTGAAGGCGCCCTGAGGAGACTCACGCGTCCGGTGCTTTTCTACGGCGAAGCCACGTTGCCCCAGAAGCAGGTTGATCACGTCACTCAGGTCTACGATTTTGTGGAGGCTTTTCTAGAGCATGATTACCTGGCCGGTGACCAACTGACCATAGCCGACTTCAGCATTGTCTCGACCATCACCTCGATTGGGGTTTTTCTGGAGCTGGATCTGGCCAAGTATCCGAAGATAGCCGCCTGGCTGGAGCGCCTCAAGGAACTGCCCTACTACGAGGAGGCCAATGGCAAGGGAGCCGCCCAATTTGTGGAGCTTTTGAAATCCAAGAACTTTACGGTTGTGCCGTAAATAAGAAGCAGCAGTTTAATATTTATCATTTTATTTAATGATTCACTCGAAGTCCACGAATCCTTAGAGAAAGCAAACCTTTCCTCACAATATTTATAACTGAGTCTATAATAAATTGGTTACAGCACTCCCCTAAATTGTAAAGTTCTATCTAATTTTAACCTAAAGGTAAGTATTTATATATTTAGAATTAACTAAGAATGAATCGGCCTTTTTCAGCTTGCTCTTAACTAATATTTTCTAATATAATTCAAAGAAAGTGTGCTTCAGCAGCCTCAAAATATGATAAATTAAATTCCATCGTTTATTTCAGGCTTATGAAATAATAGAAACAAATGTACAATTAAGGAAAGCTAAGCCTGAGGTTATTACGATTACTTGTGGATCTTCCGATGTCTGGAGAGTGAAGAATGATCATAGAACGTGGCATCGCACTGCTCACACTTCTTATCACGAATATTCAAATGCCCCTTGATGTGGTTGTCCAGCTCGAACTTCTTGCGGAAACTCTTGTTGCACAACTCGCAGAGAAAGGGCCTCAGGTTCAAATGGTAGCCATTGATGTGATGGTCCAGCAGCAATTTCAGCCGAAAACTTTTTCCACAAATGCTGCACATATGAGGCTTCTCGCCCGTGTGGATGAGCGTGTGCACTTTGAGGTCATTGTCGACGGCAAAGACCTTCTCGCAGTACTGGCACTTGAGCTTTCGTTCGAAGTGGGAGCGCAGCTTGTGGCGCTCCATGTCCACCTGCCGGTCGAAGCGCCGCGGACAGAGGGAGCACAGGTAAGGCAACTCGCCCACGGCGTGAGCCTTGAACATGTGCACCAGCAAATTGTAGTCGCCGTGAAAGCGCTTATCGCAGTACTCACAGAAGAGGATCTGACTCTCGGAGCCCTTGGAGGGAAGGAAGTTGCACAATTGCAGATACTGCACCTCCTGCCGGGTGCACTTCTGGACCAGTTCCTTGGACTTTAGGCGACGCATTGCATCGTAAACCCAGCGACGCAGCCTGTTGACGGCAATATATATGTCGGTCTCGTTCGCGTTGGCCACTGGCTGGAATTCCTGGGCCATCTGTCTGTAGGCCACTGCCCGTGCCTCCACAAAACCGAATTCGGGGCTCAAGGGGTTGTACAGCTGCGGATAGTTGGCATAGGTCTCTATAAATGCGGTAGTCATAACGTTCTCTGTTTTAAAGTTGAGCTGCAATGCAAACCATTGAAAGAGGGTTTTTCTAAGACAAATCTTAAGCAAAATTACCTTAATCACATTCAATTCGTTATTCTCTACTTCCTCCCTCGGAAGCACCTTCGGTGAGACTGCCAGATACTCGCTCTTGGCCATGTAGCGGGCTGCCAGGCCAACCAGCTTGCCGTTCTCCTTCGCCTGGCAAGCCATGGTGTACTGAATGTGGAGATCCTCGATGGTCTTCTTCAGCTGTTCCACGGTGAAGAGCACATTGGCCCGACTGTTCATGTATTTCATGATAGCTTCATAGGCCTTAGAACGCACATGTGCGTCATTGTAGTGCTCATCTGAAGGATTCCACAGGCAAGGATGGTCCTTGTACGCTTGTATAAGGTGCAACACACGTGGATTGCTCCGAATAAAGGATACTTTGAACTAGGAAAAGAAATACAAATTCGATTAAGATCTTTGTTGAAAATGTATTTGCTTACCTTGAAAACCTGACCGGGTCTCTTTCTTTTCGGCGGTCGCCCGGGTCTTTTGGGGATATCCACCACTTCGGGCGCGGACATTGAGGAATCACTAGCATATATGATAAGATCGTCTGATAATGGAACATTCTTAGGGTAGAGTGTGGCAGGAGTCATCGTATCTGGTGCATCATCGGGCTTGGCAGCATCCTGAAATTCGCCCGAGGGATCTGCCCAATAGAAGTCATCACTCGTATTGTCAAACGCCTGTGAATTGTGTAAACAAATTTTCCGGTTAACCATTTAAAACGCATGCCTCTGACCTAGGTCTTACCGGTTTCGGGTCATCTTTTACGATCCACTGGTCGGCGTCCACCTCCTCCACGGTCTCAATCACATCGAACAGCTCGTCAGGCTCATAGACGATGTCCTTGTCCATGGAGTCTGTGGGGAAGCAGAAGTCTTGCGAGTCAGCGAAAGCGTCGTCGTCCTCGTCATCGAGTTTGACGGTGTCCTTGCAGTCTTCCACGTCCTCGCAGAAATGGGCCGTCCGCACGTGAACGATGAACGCCTCCCAGTCCTTCAGCTCACTCTCTATGGTGCAGTATAGGCATTTCAGTCGGAACACCTGGTAGTTGGAGTTGGTCAATATGCTGCCGCACACCTCCATGCTGTACGGCCACAAATAAATGCACTTTTCCTTGTCGAAAACAATGCGTTCAGATTCTTGTTATTATTCTTAATGTTTGAATCATTTACAACACTGGAAGATACTCGGGTTTTACGCTAAGCAACACTGGGCGCATGGTGTTGGGGAACGGCAAGGAAAGACGAAAAGAAGGCGCGTTATTTAAATTTATTTATTTAATTATATTTTAAAACCCATTTTAAAAAAAGTTGAACATGTTTTACGTATGTATTTATTTTTAAATATTAAATAAAAATAAGTAAAGTATTATAGTTTATTATTTAACCATTTTCAGTTCTCTGCATTAACGTCTTCGCCATCCTTTTGCTGTTTGTTGCGAACAATATTGTGTGTGCGCTTCATATGAGAATTTAGGCCCACAAATTGGGAGAATCTAGCGTCGCACAGCTTGCAGACGAACTTCTTAACCTCGGAATGGATTTGGCGGTGCCGGATGAGGGAGTGGCAACTGGTGAATCCCTTGCCGCATACTGTGCATATCTTGTCGCGAATGTTCAGGTGGCTTTTCATGTGGTCAGACCAATGAACCTTCTTCACGAAATCCTTGGGACACATGGTGCATTTAAAGGCCCGAATCTTGTCGTGAATGGCCGTGACGTGGAGCTTCATTTGTGAGCGTAGTCGGAAAGCCTTGCCGCACTGCTCGCACACGTTGGGCTTGTGGCCCGTGTGGGTACGAATGTGGAGTTGTAGGTCCGAGATCACGGCAAAAGATCGCTCGCAGTGGCTGCATTGGTGGGGTTTCTTAACGATGTGAAACCGGTGCATGTGATTGGAAAGCTCTGCGCGGCCAATGAAACTGCGGTCGCATTGGGTGCACTTGAACGGCAGCTCGCCGATGTTGTGCGCCTTAAAGAGGTGTGTCTGCAGTACGAGATCAGAGGACACAACCAGGTGGCAAATCTCGCAGGCGAGCCGCTGTTTGAACTTGGGCGGCAGAAACTGACACATCTGCGAATAGAAGGTTTCCGCCCCGGTTTTAGTGGCAACCTTAATGGTCCTGTAGTACCACTGACGAAGAGAGTTGATTGCGCGAAATATGTCATCACTGTTGACGTCCTTATTGGGCACTGAGATCTCCTCCGCCAGACTTTCGTAAGCTTGCTTCCGGGAGCTCATGCTGCAGAACTCCTTGTGCTCGGGATCGTAAAGCTGCGGAAACTTCAAGTACATCTGTATTAGCTCAGTGGTTAGTTTGTTTTTCTTTGAAAAATCTAGCTGTAAGTAAGAAATAGGGTTAAAAATTAACCATGAAATCCATGAAATCATGTGCTAGTTTCCTTGCCTGAATCTTTCCGTTTTTGCCATCTTCTTCCTGTTCCCGGTTGGCGTCTTCTTCCGGCATGCGGCTGTCTTTTAGGAAGCTGCAGAGAGTGTACACATTGTAGGCCAGGGACTGGGGCTTTTGCTTTTTCGCCAGCACCCGCTTTTGAACGGTGTTGTACTGTGTGTGCAACTTCTTGATGGCCATTTTCAAGTTAGCCTCGCTGAGAACCACTGACACAGTTGTTTCCAATGAAGTAAGCATCTGTTTTAACGCATTGGAGCGTGCACTGGGCTCCTTGTAGTCGTTGTGGTTGGAATCCCAGAGGCACGGATGTGCCTTGTAGAGCTCTATGAACTTAACCGTCCGAGGATCTCGGCGAAAGAAGGTGGGACGAAACTGCAGGGACAAAAATATAGTTAAGCTTAGCCTTTGGAATGCAGGTATTTGACCTTACCTTATAAGAGGGTGCAGGGCTTGTGTCGGCATTCTCACCAGGAGGTTCAGAGAGTTCCTCCTCCTGGTCTGAGCCACCGGAGGCCTCCGACTCCTCTGCCTCCTCTGCGTCAGGCGACGAGTCGAGTGCTTCTACATTCATGTCTTCTATATCTGATTCTTCCGTGCTCGAGTCATTATCCACCAGAACTTCTTCCACCTCAAATGTTTCATCTAGGAATTCAAGGTCACAGTTTTCAGGTTTTTCCTCTTTAAAGACTTTCTGCTCCCGCGGCGCGATGTGCATGTTCCGAAAGTGCTGGATGAACTCTGGCCACTGGGCCAGCTCCATGTCCGTGGGGCAGTGGGAGCAGCGCATCAGGAACTTTTCGTAGTCCCCGCTTACGCAAATAAGGCCGCATGTTTCCATTTTAAGTCAAAAATGCAAGCCAAGAATTTTACGTTTATTGTTTATATCCCGTTCATTTGCAGGATCATGGGCGTAGACAGGAAAAATTGTGAAAGGGTTTGTTCATGCCAGTAAGAATTTTAATATAAATACATTTCTTTGATATTATTATAATTTAAATTTTTTAATTTTAATGGTATTTTTGAAATAATACAACAACATATTTTTTTATTATATATATATAATAAATCACTCCTTTTCGCCCTACGCCTATGGCACACAACAATCGATAACTTTCAGAGCAAATTATGCCGGTAATCGTCTTGACTCAGCTGTCTGGCGAAAAACTTCGGTCACACTGGTTGTTGCTGGTGGAGCGGGAGCTCAAAGAAATGAAAACAAAAATATGGAGCAGCACAAGAGTCGCCTGGGGTACACCCTCGGCATGCTTAGCCTGTTCCTCCTCGGTGCCGTGCTCTTTCTGATCGGCTTCTTTCCGGCCTCCTACTCGGCGGCGGAGAAGGACAGCGCAGTGCCCGAGGGCCGGCCCACCACATTGCACGGCGTAAAGTGAGTTTTATTGATGAATTGCGTGAGATAAGAGTCTGATAAGGCGTGTCACCCTTTTGCAGATTGGACCCGCCGCCTCCTGCCTACGATTCCTTCATACTGTTCCTGGTCGACGCCCTGCGCGACGACTTTCCCGATGCCACGTCCATGCCGGTGGCACATTCCAGGGCCTGTGAAAAGCTCACCCTCCATGTGGACATACCGACGGTGACGATGCCGCGCCTGAAGAGCATCACCACCGGCACCCTGTCCAACTTTATAGACATAGCCCTCAACGTGGGTCACACGGAGCAGGTGGAAGACTCGTTTCTGCACCGCTTGAAGCAGCAGAATCGCGTGGTGTCCTTTGCCGGTGACCACACCTGGGTGAATCTCTTTCCCAGCGAGTTTACGCGCCGGGCGGAGAACAACGATTCGTTTTATGTCAACGATTTCTACGAAGGCGATAGAAATGTAACCAAGGTGCTGGAATCCGAATTGGAAAAGAGTGACTGGTCGCTGCTGATCCTACACTATCTGGGACTGGACCACATTGGTCATGTCGAGGGCAATGCCAGTCCCAGGATTAACCTCAAGCTAAAGGAAATGGATGAGGCAGTGCAAAAGATATTGGAGCACAAGGTGGGTTTAGCCACATGAATATCCAAAATATGTAAAAATAATACGTTATTTTTATTGTAGAACCTTCCCAACTATCTGCTGATGCTGACTGGTGACCATGGCATGGCCGATGGCGGTGGACATGGCGGCAATACGCCGGCCGAAACTCTGGTGCCGCTTTATCTTTATTCCAAGAACTGCAGCAAGGCCACGTAAGCAATGTGAGTTTCTAGTTAGATCCTTTCTAATCCAGCTTTTTGTGATCTTTAGAACCGGCACAAAGACCTACAATCAAATCGACCTGGCCCCCACTCTCTCCGTTTTGCTGTCGGTGGAGATACCCACGCTGTCTATAGGCAGCCTGATACCAGAGATGCTGCAATCGCTGTCCCTGGAGCACCAGTTGTACGCCTACTTCTACAATGCCCACCATTTGCTCAACAAAGCCCGGGTGAAGTTCGGCCACGACAGGGTCCAATGGAGTGGTGAGCATGCGAAGATTCTTCTCTGTGTTTCTTTATCTTTTGATGGCTTACGTAGATTACTACACCTGGTATCAGAACGCCACGCTGGTGCACAAGAAGCTGATTTTTCAAATGAGAGACGGGGATGGAAGTGGAGCCAGCCAGGTTTTGTACCACAATGCCAAGCTCAATTACATGCGGGTGGCTCGAGAGATTTCTGGGCTGCTCTCCGAGTCCCTGGTAAAATTTGATTACGGCTTTATAGCTCTGGGATTAGCTTTGACCACAGCGGTGAGTGTATCAATTCCAACTCCTTTTAAAGTCACACTAATTGCATAGTTTCTCCCCTCAATTAGGCATCCCTGCACATGGTAATCAGTGTCCTGTACCTGGACTTGACCGAACAACTCCACCTGGACAGCTTGAATGTGGCTCAGCTGGTTGTTTCCCTGATAGCAGCTGTTCTCGTTAACATGACTAGTCACGCCTTGGACATCATTCGGACCAGCTCTTGGCTGCAGAGCTTCATGCTATTGATTCCCCTGGCCATTGCCGTTTATCTGACAATCGATGTGGCGCAGGCGCTGCTCAAGATTGCCTTGCCTCCTATTTATACGCGTCGCCTGAAGCTATCCATTCCACTACCGCTACCTCTGCTCGCCTGTTTCGCCATACGCACCCTGACACTGGGCTCCTCCTCGTTCATAGAGTTCGAATACAAGACCTGGTACTACCTGGGCAACAGCCTCATCCTGCTGACGGCCTTCAGGACCCTGCGACGTCGCATCACCAAGACCAATGTGGAGTTGGATGGACGGCATCTGTACACGATTGCCTCGACTTGCCTGTGGCAGATGCGTAAGGTGTTTGTAATGCTGATGCTGCTCACCCTCATGCGCTACATCCACCGGCTCCAGGCCATCCGGAGCACCATCATGATTTTCTCTTTGCTGCTGCTGGGGGCGCGCCTGCATCGGCACAGCGCCAGCTGGATGCAGTCGGTGGCCAGCGGAGCGGCTCTGTGTATGGTCTACTGCTTTCGCGGGCTCAATGGCCAGGTGCACTTCATCGAACTGGCACCGTATCTGGCCTCCAAATTGATGGTGCCCACGCTGGTGATATTCTGGTGCTGCCTGGCCCTGGTTCTTGGTCTGGGCTATCGGGAAGCCTTGCCTCAGGCACATCAGACCTTGGGCACGAGAAGCGTGCTGCTGCAGCTGCTCCAGACGAACCTGACCAGCTCCCTGCTGCTGGCTGCTCTCCTGCAAAAGGTGCAGAATATTCTACTGCTGCCGGTGCTCCTGGTGGCCCTGCAGCAAACCTACAAGCTGTGCGATGTCTTTGGGACCAGTGCCCGCAAGTTTTCGGTTCGCTTGGTGCACGTTTACAAGATTATCATGACGATATTCCTGGCCAGAATGTTTTACTTTTACCAGGGCAACTCGAACAGCCTGTCCACCATTGACCTGACACCCGGCTATATAGGACAGACCAGTTACAATCCCGTCATCGTGGGCCTCTTCGTCACCCTGAACACGTACGGTGCGGAGATACACGCATTCCTCTACTTGATTGTCCACACGCTACGCTCGGATCTGCGTAGCGTGGGAATCATGCAGCTCCAGCCACCCTACTCCATTGCCGCCGACTCGCTAATAGCTCCACTCTACGCTGCCCTCATCATGCTGCCGGCGGCCTTCTACCTCTGCCTGATGGTCGGCTTTCGCTATCACCTCTTCATCTATTCCGTCTTTTCGCCAAAGGCTCTCTACGACTGTTACACTGTGCTGGTGTTTTATTTGGTGTTTTTAGTAACGAGTTTGTACTTTAAATTGTTTAAAAATGACGCTTAAAATAGGAATTAATTTAAGAACGCTTAAGGATTAAGACAATATATGTGGATTGATCGATTGAGCTAGAAACAGGGAGTCGTGAATGAGTTTTAAATAAGCCTAGACAAAGAATACTTGAAATGAAGGGCATGAAAACTTAAAACTAAAATTTTTTTAGACTAAAAATAATCAAAATCAAACTTAAAACCCTATTCAAAATTGTCCAGAGTATAATTTCAGTTCACCTCGCCCACACGGAGGGCATAGTGTATGTCATCGGCGCTGACATTCAGCAGGATCTTTTGGAAGAGATCGTTGCGCGAGTGCTCGCTAATGATGAGCCGCTCGGCTCCCAGCTTGGCACACAGCCGGAGAGCACGTCCTGGAGCTGGTAAAGTCACGCCCATAAATGCAGCTATTGTCTCCACCTGCGTATACACACCCATAAAGGTGGTCTCTTCGACGCCGGTGCGTGTTACCTCCGCTGCTACCGCCTGCAAGAAGATCTGCTCCAGTCGCGAGCAGTTTTTAATGGCCTGCACCTTGGCACTGGCTATCATCTCGGCCAGGGCCTGCTGCACATGCAGCAGGGTCACGCACTTGACCGACGCTGTATCGGCGATTTCCGTGGCACGGCGACAAATGTCAAGGGCACGGCGAGCATCGCCAGAAACGGCGGCCACCTTGCGGGCCACCAGCTGGACAGCCTCGCCCTTAAAAGCCTCCGAGCCACCCAGGCGAGCGGTGACAATCTCCTGCAGCTGTTTGTGTGTATACGGCTGGAAGGTGAGTCGGGTGAGTCCCAGTCGGGAGGTGACCTTGCCTGCGCCACAAAGAAAATGTGAGTAAAATTCTTTAAAACTTAAGATTTATGCTTACCCATCAGCAGACGCTCGGGCAGATCCATAGTGTTGGCAATGGTGACCACCACCAGCTTGGCTGCCGACTTGGTGGGCCAATCCAGCAGGTTGTAGACCACATCCTGGCGCCGATTGCACAGAATGTCCAGCTCATCGACCAGCAATACAGTGGTAACTCTTCGTGGCGCCGGCGTTGTGAAGCGCTTCTCCAGCAGGAAGTGGGCATGCTCCCAGGAAACCGTCTTGCCCGTTAGCTGCTTGTAGATCTGGACGTAGGCCTGTCGCGGCTCTGTCAAGCGCATGCCGTTGATCTCCAGGAACTCAAAGGCGGGCAGCTCGTTTTGCTTGGATAGGCGCTGCAGGGTGCGGATTACTCCGGTCACTGTGGCCGTTTTGCCAGTGCCCGGCACTCCCGACACATACATACAGCCGCCACACTGATCCTGGATCTTACCCTCTAGGAAGGCGTAAATATTTTCGAACTCCCGCTCCCGGCAGGGTAAACTCTTTGGCACCACGGACACGTGCAGCTGCTCGCGTGCCAACTGCAGTTGCGATTTGCTGGAGTCCTTGACCGGACGATCGGTGCGCTGCTGCATGCTGGGACTCAGCTCGCCGGCTCGGATCTTCTTCATCTTTTGCGAGGGCGTCATTGGGGCAGCTGCAGATGTTGTAGTCCCTTTGCTGGGAGTCGTCGCTGGTTTGGTGGCGGTGCTCAAGCGACGCGATCGCGTTGGCGTCTTTTGTACAGACTTCTTTGGCGAGTAGTCCTCATCCTCATCCTCGACACTCTTCTTCGGGCGTCCCCTTTTCGGGGTGGATATAATGTCATCGTCCTTGAACACGCGCTGCTCCACAATGTTGGAGAGATGAATGCTGCGTCTGGGTGTGCCCTCGGCCAGCCGACTGGTGGCCGACTTCAGGATACTTTTGCGACGCGTTGAGGGCGTCAAGTCAGTGCCCTGGATTAGCTCCTTGGACTTCTTGGTGGGTGTGTGGTAAATATCGCCAGTGGTTGCGCCCAAACGCTTGCGCGAGCTGGGGGTTTCTTTGGTCTCGTCCACAATCTCCAGCGGATCGTGGTCCATGGAGGCAAGCCTTACTGATCGCCTTCGTTCCGAAAGGCGCAACTTGATCTTCATGTCGTTGGAGGGCGTCTTGGGATCGGGCGTCTGCTGGACAATGGAGTAATTCAGGCAGTCAGAATCAGCTGTGCTGTCTGCTCCTCGATCCAAGCTAAGATTAAGGTTCCGGCGTGCAGCCGAGGCTCGAGATTTGGGCGTCTCCACCTTGGCGTTCTTCTCTGTGAGCGGCGATGCCGGCAGATAGTTGGCATTGATCTCCTCCTGGGCAGAGCTCTTCTTCTTCTCCGACAGCCGAACCACACTGCGTCCGCCCACGATCTTGATGGGCGACACCTTATTCTCGCAGTTGAAGTAGCTGACATCGACGAACTCCAGCGAAGTGGCAGCCGCCATGGAAGCGCGTCGTCGCTTTTGCATGGTGGCTTCTTCTTTCGCGGCAGCATCCTTGCGGGCCGATGATGAACGTTTGGTTTCATGCAGAGCAGCCAAGGATTTGCGCTCTGAGCGGGAGATCGGCTTTGCATCCGGATCCTCCAGGTGGATTTCCAGGGGAATCAGGCGATAGCTCCGCTTCACCTTTACGAACTTGTACCGGCTCACGAACATGGGGCAGGCCGTGGTCTTCAGCTTATGCGAGTTGCTTCGAAGGATTTCCTCCGCCGAGTGGCGCGAGGTGCCCTCCAGGACGACACACTTGCGGTAGATGGCGCCTAGGGCGACGTCGTTGTCGTACGGCCGATGCTCCTCGATCACCTCCAAGCCGAAGTCAATGGACACGCTGTCGTCGTCGAAGTGGACGTGCGGTATGGCCTCTGGTCGGGAGTACCACTGGACGATGGCGCGGCAGGGCTCGCGATCAGTCACCTCGCGCAGTTCGTACATGTGCAGGATGCGGGCCACGTCGCAACCATTAATAGTGTCCGGCTCGGCGGCGTCCGCATTGGAAACCAGTATGTAGTCGCCCACAGTCAAAGTCAGTGGGCCGTAGATGCACTTCTGGTAGAAGTAGACGTTTCTGTGCTTGAGACTCTTCACCGATTGGAGCGCGTCGTGGCTGCCGATCCACTTCACCTGCTGGCCCACACTGAGGGCGTTCTCTTTATTAACCATCGCGAAGCGAATTTACTTATCTGTTCAAATAGAAGTCGCCAACGTCAGCATATATTATTGGGGTTTCTGCTCCAGATCGATCTTCGGCTCTCTTCCTCTTCTTTGATCAGCTTGCCGCGCTGTTTACTGTTTTTGGCGCGAAGACCAACAGGGCTGCCATTTTAGCTATTTCCGGGATAGGGGTGGCACACAAAACTAGCGGCTAGCGGGAACTATTATGTTTATAATAATTATTTTTGTATATAATATATATAAATTCTAATACCTAAATTTAAAAGAAGTCAATAAATAAATTAACCCATAAATTTCCTTTCTTTCGCGGCATCTGTCGCTCGTAAACAGGAAGTCTGGCAACTCAGATTCCGAAGCATGCAATAAGTGTTTTGCGATATATCGATATGCAGAAATATCGAGTTTTTTCTAGTTCCAGTTCATCACTTGATATATATATAAGCGTTGCCGTATTGTTTTATTAAGAAAGTAGTGCTGTCCGTTAGATTTTAAATCTTTGTATTAGTTCTTATATATACATCTAGACTTTTAAATATATTTAAGAATTATATTTGTATAAGTAGAAGTATTATATAGTTGTTCTATCTTTTTTTAGACCGCATACAAATATGACTTTAAAGTTTAAGGGTGGAGGCCAAAACATATATTCACTATTAAAATAGAAATAAAGTATCAAAAACTCCTCTTTTAACGATTTTAAACAGTTCATTCGCCTGAAATACTTGACTCCTAGCTGCTATTTAAAACCTGTAAGAGCTTCCTTCTTCATCCTCAAGCAGCCCCCAGATCCATTGATAGTTTATGGTTTTTATTTATGAATAAGAGTAGAGTATAATGTTGGGTACGTATGTACGCAATGAGTACAAACATCAAGCAATTGAATCAAACATTTTGCATCGCATGCATAACAATTTTGTATATAATATGTATAACATTTATTTTGTAGTCCGCTTCTGCTTGAGAGTGGCTTTTACGTAATCAAAAATCATTGAAGAAGCATAAATACGATGCCCGAATCTCTCGTTTCCGGCTTGTATGGTGGTGGGTGATGTGATGGCGATCGATCTGTGCAGACTGTGTGTTAGGCAATCGCAAAGTAGAATCCGAACTGTGGGTTTGCTTACAAATTAAAATAAATCACAATCTATATGTACATAATACTAAAAATGCTTAAAATTCTAAATCAATGAAACGAGGAGGTGTCGTCTGCAGTCCGAAAAATTAAGGTTACAAAACAATGGCCGGCTACAAATTAAGCACAATTGAATCCGCTTCGAGAGTGTCGCAGGTTGCAGTGTTTTGTCGGGGGTGTGTGTCCTCTGAATACAACTAACAGATATCCATATTGAATGAGTTTTAATGCCTTGATTGGGAGCCATCTACTCCCCTACTCCCCGCTGCTCCTACTCAATGTCGTGGAAGCGGAGAATGGCGCGTCCGGGAATCTCGGAGTTGCACAGTTTTGTGATTACTTCGGCGGCCTGCTCGCAGGGGAACACAGAATGCGGTGGCGGCTCGATCTTCTTGTTGGCCACCAGTTCCACCAGCTCCGCCAGCTGTTCGGCTGTGCCGTTCGAAATCGGTATAATCTCCTGCTGATACTCGTTGGACAGCCGCGAGAACTTGGGCAGCAGCTTCTCGGCCACCTCGTCGCTGATCAGCACCACACCGCCCTTGGACAGGCAGTGCATCGAGCGGTGCAGGCTTCTGGAGGTTGTGCCAAAATCAATAACCACATCCACGGCTCCGCCGCACACGTCCTTGGTGCGCTCAATGAGCTGCGGCTCATACAGGCATTCGTTCCACTGGACCACACTGACACTAGAAATGGTAATAAGAAAGGTTGAAAGGTTAATAAACTTGGTTACTTCCTTTATATGTATATGTATACCTATGGGGGTTTTCAACTCTGTTTTTGTTCTTTAATTGTTTTTATATATTTTTAAATGCTTTGTCATAAAAAAACACTCTTGCCAAGTTGAGGTTTTTTAATCTAAACTTGAAATCACCCAAAATCTAGACTAATCTCTCTTGTTTTATGACCCAAGCCACTGTGTGAAGATTACTGACTTGTGGTTCATTTATTGACTTTAGACTATTTTCAGGCAATCGCTGGCTGATTGCTTGTACTCACTTTTTGATCTCCGTGGCCAGGCGGAAGCCCTCGTCCCTGAGACTGGCCACTGTGATGTCCACGTTGTCGGCTCCAGTCGAGGCAAAGTGATAGGAAGCAATGCGCACCGCCCAGAGCGCAAGTCCGCCGGTGCCCACGATCAGGATCTTGCACTTTCGCTTCGGCTCCGTGGCAGCCCGCTGACTGAGGATCTGTGTGACCACCGCTTGGGCCTTGAAGACGGCATTCATGGCCAGCAGGGCGCCCGTTGGCAGCATGGCGGCCACCTCCATGGGTAGACTGTCGGGAATCGGCACAACGTGCTTCAAATCTGGCACCACCAGTAGCTCTGCATAGCCGGCCGGGGTCTCATCAAACGGATATACAATCACTCGCTGTCCAATGCGCAGACCACGGTTGTTGGCCTCCGTGATCTCTGAACCCAGGGACTCGATCACGCCGGCCACTTCGAAGCCGGGGAAGAAGGATCCCTCTCGGATGCCCTGGTGAGCGGGCGAGGACATCGAGTTGACCGACGGGCAGTAGTCGCTCAGCTCCGAAGACACCGACGACATGCTGGTTATGGAGTTGGAGCGATCGCGGCGCCGATAGCAGGCACCGGCGCACACGATCCTGATGCGGGCGCCCAGGGCCGGTGTGTCCTCGATGGGCACAAAGAAGTTGAAGACGCAGTTCTTGGCGCCCGGGCCGGGCGACTCAATTGACACTTGGCGACACAGTTTGTTCATGTTGTGTGGATTGTGGTGGTGATCGGGATCCGTCGGCGGCAGAGCGGAGTTCAGGGATAGTGAGTTCAACGACAACGAGGTATCTGTTGTTCCGCTGCAATCGCACAAAGAAATACAAGATATACATTAGAAATTGTATATATTTGCGACTAAAAATACGTCTATAGGTGTAAGGGAAAATGGTCAATCAACTTTGCTTTGTCTGTTTTGGAAAAGATATGTACGGGTTTTATCTATATAGTAAAATAGCTGATGAAACCTATGAGATACTATTATTATAGGTAAAAGAGTAAGTATTTTATATAATATAATATTGTCCTACTTTCAAATCATATTTTTTAAGGCCTAAACTAATCAATTTTTAAAAGACGATTTAAAAGACCTCTTCAATTTCCTTAAACATCAATTTATGAAGCCCCATAGAACTGATTGGTTTACTATTTCCGAGCTTCTATTGCGTACTTCTCAATATTTTCAATGCCACAACATGATATGCCTGTTCTATTTGGTATTCTCCGGCTGGTTTCCCTATAAACAAACACTTCTAACGATTATCTTTGATTTCAATGTCAGCCACAATTCAGCTTTTCGATGTAAATGTTATATTATTCTAGCAACTTTTTGTGTGACGTAATTAACAACAGTTTTCTGTGTGTTGTGGAGTGCTCTCATTTAATACTTATACACAGTAGTATCTGAAAGGTCAAGTGGGCGGGTTTTCATGAATAAATATGCTTGACTTTATTACAATTCGACACAGCAATGGCCAATCTGAAGCGGATCCATCCATTTCCCCACCTCAATGAGCTGACAAAAGCTTCAATTAACCGATAAGCCTTAGTATCGGACATTAGATTTGGTTGATAAATAAATACGACCAAAAGCTGGCATTTTATGGGTCATAAAGGAAGTAGATAAACTGATATTAGTCTGGTCTGATGTCTGGCGATTCAATTAGTGCATATTGCGAACTGATAAGGAACGGTGACGAAACTGCTAGATCCGAAGTTCACACATCACATTCACTTTCATTCTTCAAATAGGATTGGATACAGTGAGGGATCGAGTTGAACTACTTTTAATTTCTTCACACTTTTGATTGTAAAAATTGCTTTTGCTTTATTCGAAACTCTTTACCTTCTGTAACTAAATGCCAAACCATTTGGTTTACTCTAAAATTTTAAAATTTTCATTTAAACAACTTTGTAGTTACGGCAGAAGTAGTAGTCCCAAAATTATTTATATATAAAAGAGTATTTAATTTTCATTAAACCTTGAGTTCACTCTCACTAATGACAGAATATTCACTTATTTCACAGCCGGCAATGTGTTAATTGGAAAACTCTATTTGCGGCAATGGAAAAATCTCGTTAAGGGAAAAATCCAATCAATTGATAGTTTACCTTCTGGAACTGAGCAATGTGTGCTGTTGACTGCATATATCGACCGGCATTGTGCTGTCTTTCGTTACTCTTTTCTCAACGCCTTTCTTTATTTTCTTTGCCTTGATATTGTTTTTTTTATAAACTGTTTAGCACTTTTACTAGATTTTTCTTTTAGCTGCACTTTTTTGCTCTACGTCTTGACCAGCGCACTTCCAAAGAACATCTGAAGCGAGTTCGGTCGATGCGCCAGCTAAAAAGCAAAAAAGCCGGTGACGAAATGGAACGAGTTCTCGCTATCTCTCTCCCGCATACACAGCACGCAGGGAATGCGTGAAACGTTTGAAGTGAATGTATCTACAGATGTATGTATGGAATTGCATGGCCGAATTTGCATCTATAGGATTGCATTTTTATATTTTTCGATCTGGGAACATTTTAATTGTATCTATGTATATTAAATGTTTTGTATATGTTTTCTTTATATTATATGTTTATAAAATA
>JAEIIJ010007033.1:0-26378 GCA_018904815.1 Drosophila ogumai
ATTTCATTTATTTTTTATTATTAAGGTATTAAATAGGCAACCTTCCTTGAAATCGGTCATAAACTTATAAACTTATCCTATATTTGCTGGGCAGACCTAATATCTCCACCGCATCTGTGGGATGTCAGTCTGTCAGGAGGGGAGCAGGCGCAATCTAAAGAGGTTCCAGCTCATCTTGTGAACTTAAAGGGCACAGGTGCAGCACCGGCAACAGCTGGATAAATAATTTAGAAACCTATTTTCAGATGATCACTGCAGTCCAGGACTTGTTTTAACCTTTGAAAATTTAAAAAATATAAACAAATTCCAAATAAGAGATTTATGGTAATCAGGACTGATTATTCCTTAACAGCTGTTAAATTTCCATGAAATAAAACCAAGCTGAAAGGTTTAAAAAAGTGACTTAAAAATTGGAAATGTGTTATTACATTTTGTAATAAAAACAAAAACCCTCTAAGAAATAAAAACAGTTTATCAATATTTGTATATAATAGTTTTTAATAATTTTCAAACGAATTCAAAATGTAAACATTTGTTATTTATTTTTCTCTTTAATTTTTTGAATTTAACAATTTTTAGTATTGCTTTTTAGGCATACATGTAAAGTAATTCTGTAATACTAATTAATAAACAGTTTTTATTGATGGTAACTAACCAATCCTTAGAATTTCCATACAAAGTAATCTATTCTCATCTTACTCTATACCTAATACATATTCAAATACAAAATCAACGGCGTTGCCCAAAGGGCACTCCCCTCAGGAGGCTGGCTCGCAACTTTCCAGCGAGATCATAGGCCTCTTGATTCGCTTGTTTAAAGGCAAATATCTCCACTTGGCTGAGCATGTTCAGAATGTTGTTCAGATTGATTGCACCACCAGCAGCCATAACAGTGGCTGGAGCAGGTGCCACAGGCGGAACCTGGGCATAACTTAAGGGCGGAAGCGGAGCCGCTGGTGCAGCAGGTAACGGCCCTGAAGGTTGGTATTGATAGCTAGGTGGATAGTTGGTAATCATTGGTATAACTGGCGAAATCATAGGATTGGCCGCCGGAACTGGATTCCCAGGGTTATTTGGTTGATGGCTGGAATTACTGGTAACGGGACACGTATGGCTGCCAGACGACGGAAATCCGGAAGAGCTGGCCGATGCAGAATTCACAGAAGTAGGAAGGGAGGGGAGGTTCGCCTGGCAGCTGTTGGAGACACCCCGTTGATAACTGCTGGAGGCGGCGGTGCTAACTGGCGCAAGAGCAATAAGTCTGTAATTAACGGTGACTACTGGTGGTGCAGGAGCTCTAGCTGCCGTGGGATTTACTGGAGGAGGTCGGACTAGGACTGGTGCAGGATTCGCCTGATAGTTTGGGGTGCCAGATGGATATCCGGGTCCAATAGAAATATTTAGCTGACAGGAGGAGGAGGTGGAGGGGGCTGCAACTGGTCCATACTGAGGACATTGGGGTTGCAGGGCGGTTCTTTTAGACGGCTGCTGTGAGCTCTGAGCCTCCGGCAACGTTCGCTTTTTCGCTGTTCTTTCAGGCACTAAGGTTTCTGCGGATGGACTTTGGTTACCCAAAGGACTGTGAGACTCTTGTGGCGCCTGCTCAAGCAACAGATCGGTGCGTACGCGAATAACATCCCTTTGATCAGGACCAAGGTCAGTGCGTATGCGTATCTGGGGAACGCGATTATCCTGTTCCAGTCGTTGATTTCTCGAGGAGTCTTCTGGAAGAGCTTCTTCTTTGGTCTGTTCTCCAGCTGCCTGCTCTGAGTTGTACTCTTCCTTGGGCTCATTTTCCTTGGCATTTGTACGTGCTTCAGGTTCTGATTTGGATTCCAATTGCTTGAGTTTCTCTATGAGGTCGTAGTAGGCAATGGGTTCTGTAACTATCTGGACTCTCTGCTGGGAATCACCAGCAGCTACCAGATGAATTCTAGTGGGGGCTAGATCCGCTTTGGTAAGTTGACAGTCAGATTTCCTTGAACTTTGGCCAGCTTCTTGGCTTTCATCCCGGTTTACTTCTCGCAGGATCTTTGGATCCTTGTTTGTGTTCATGGCTTCTCTTTTGGTTTCTCCGTTTACCGTGGGTTTTCTTTTGTTTGCATACGTTTTCAGAGACCGTCGCAATGCATCCGACTCCCGCGGACCCAGAAACTTTTCTATCAGGTCCTGTGCGGTGTTTTGCTTCTTCTGGTTATTCTTTTTCAGCGTTTGCGCGTCTAGCCTGCCTTCGATATGATCCGCAAAGTCCCTTAGGTTAACCTCGCCCAGATCCTCGTCGATGACTATGACAGAGGAATGCGAGAGAACGGTTTCCGAGTCAAAAGAATCTTCGCTCTCGCCAAGCGTGTCCTTTTCCTCGCCGTCACTGCATAGGTCAACCACGTTGTCGCCATCCTCAGGCGCCTGTTGCTCCACAGGCGGTTCCGACTGTAATTTATTAGGTACTTCCACTTTTTTACGTAGGCGTCGGACCTTTTTGTCCTTTTCATCGAGACGTGCCATCCAGGTAGCCACCGAGGACATTAGTGAATCAAAGTCCTTGGCAGGTAGGGTCTTCTGCAGCTCTTTCCAACACTCGGGCTCAAGATAATGGCCATTTGGACCCTTTTTTACTTTCAGTCTGTTTTTTCCAAAGCGAAAGAGTTGCTGCCAGACTCTAGAATGGTGAAATTTTGGAAATCCAAGGAGAAAAGTGATATTGCGAGAGACTCACTCGGGATTGTTGCCAAGTTCAGTGCACTTTTGCATCATTAAAAGACTGGAGAAACTTATTTAGAGAGCAAACGAACTGCAGGCTGAAATATAAAATTGGAATTGATTTTTGATATAAGAAGGGAGTGGGGCAAGTTCTTTGACAATTACTTACAAGGGAAAACTCGCCAACAATGCGGGCAAAGTGACAAGGTGTGGCCACTTTAAAACTTTCCTTGACAGTGCTTGTAATTATAGCATCTAATAGCCTATAAGAATGCTCCAAGCAATCCAGAGACCTTTTAATATCAAGAAACCAAAAGGCGTTTAGAAGGCTTCGATTCGACTGGCCAACAGGCTGCGTCTTACAGGAAATGTTCGGTTAATTAATAATCCTCCACCGCGGCCAACCGTGACTGCTTACCGGCAGAAAACACCTCAGCCGTGCACCTGTTAGGCGACGGCTGAATAAAGGGAAGTCTCTGTCATTTCTAGAAAAAGGGTGGATTAAAAAACTAAACAAAAATATGAAGCGTTTTAGAAGCAGCTGTTTGCAATGCGTCACAGGGCTGCATGCTTGTGGCAAGCGTCGCAAGTGGGCAGGCCTGGAAAAGCGGGCTAGTTTGGCGGGTGATTTGAATATATCTAAAATTAAAATTATATTTATAACCCTCACAAACCTTATTCATTTATTGTTTTTTTTTCAGATTCAATATTATTCGTTTATCTTTAAATAATAATTATTAACAAAGGCCTGAGTTGTGTTTAAAAAATAACCTTTTTTAACAATTCTCAAAATGTAAATGGAAAATTAACTTGTTTTCTTTTGGCAATGTTACATTTTAGGAAAATATTCTTATATTAAATAATATTGTTAGATGTTTATTTTCAAAAATTATAGATAATTTCCCACCGTGTTTCTTGGATCGCCGCGATTTATTCGCAGATTTCCCATGCAGCCCTCGAAAAGTATATCCGCAATGGCCTTTCGCGCCAGGATACGCTGCGTGGGTGCCATCTCCTCGTACTGAATGGCCCAGGACTTGGCCAGTACTTCGGAGGATTCGCTGAGGCTGTGATTTCGAGTGCTACTACTTCCGTATCCGTTGCAGGCATCTGCGTGATGCGTGGAGCAGGTGGGTTCTGAACTTCCCGGAATATCTGACATACTAGCTTCCTCCTTGAGATCATCCTTGAGCTCTATTTCATGCGTTGGGTTGCCCTCATCCGCTTCGATTATTTCCACTTTTGGACTGAGCAGGGAGGCCTCCTCTGATTGCGGGGTAGCTGGCTCCGGCAGATAGTTAGTGACGGTGCTATCCTTCATCTGCCAATCGCACACGCTGTCCGGGGGATCTGAAGATACCTAAAAGAAGACGTATGAGAGGAATAGAGAATAAAGTATTTGGAAAACTTACTTCCTTGGCACAGCGAAAGCTATTTCTCTGCTTTCCACTGGCTGTTGCCGTCCGACCCTTCCTGGTCCTGTGCTGGAACGTCTCCTGGGTCAGCAGGAAGCCCATATAGTCGTAGAACCACAACGTCGGCTTGCACAAATCCGAATGCAGACCGAGCTCCTTCTGCTTCAGGATTCGCATCTGCTCGCGCCTGTAATTGGTCCGAAAGATGTTGATGCGTCTGCCCACCTCGGTTCGCGTGGCATTTGGCTGAATCTCCCGGAGCTTCGTCTCCAGCAGCTCGTAGGCCCGATTACGAAGCTCCTTGTTCCTATAATTGACGTGGTGCGCATCCCACAGCTGCGGCATGCCCTGGTAGAGAGCCAGGAACTCACGCCAGAACTGGCGCTTGCCTGCGCTAAAGCGATCGGGCAAAGTAGATGTCATCTGTGGGAAAATTAATTAATTTAATTAGAAAGATTTTAGTTGTGTTTGAAAATATACTTGGCGCTCCAAGCGGCTGTTTTTTGTTTACAGCTACTGCAGCGTTGCCACCTTGGTTGAAATACCGAGTGGGCAGCGCTGAAATGCTTGATGAACACACCGTAAAATCCAGCTGTGTTGTTGTTCTTGTTGTCCGCTCCTCCACTGCCAGCCGGCGTTGTTGGTGCTCCCTCGTCAAGCGCCAATCCCGAAATGAATCGTTGATGGAGATGAAACGAGCATTGGCCGTGTGTGTATGTGTGTGTCGATTGATGATTGATTAGTTGGCTGACGCTGACGGCATTGAGCGGGCGTCCATGGCTGTGTGCGTGTGATTTGTTCTGTTTTGGCTTTTGTTTTGCTCGTTCTCTCACACACACAGGCATGCAAGTCAATCAATCAAATGAATGAATGTCCGAAAATGCGCATTATCTTACTCGTATTTAATGTTCAGCCAGAGTTATAGTTATAGTACATATGTACGTGCATTGGCATATTACTTTAATTATATTATATTAATTGTTATTCCTGGGCAATGCAAATTATAAACAAAGAACTCCAACTCCCCTGCATTGACATTACCAGTGTGTGCGTGAGAGAGAGAGAGAGAGAGAGCTGTGCTGAGAGCAACAAAACGTTCAGGCTGAAGCTAAGGGCAGACATGCGCAATTCCCAAATTTACCGCAATCAAGATTGCCGATTGAAATCTGCCAAGCACACCTTTGTATTTATAACGCAATTTTTACATATTTCAACAAGTCTTGCACCGTTTCCAAAAATACTTCCCAGCAGTGGAAAATTTCTCGCGGAAATGGAAATTGAATCGAAATGATTGAGCTCTTTTTCCGTTGTATTGGTGCTCTCTCTTGCCCACTAACAGATGTTGCAGTGTGTGTGAGAGAGAGAGAGCCAGAGAGGGTGGCGGCCACCCCCACATCCACCCGCCCGCCAGAGGGAGAAGAAACAGAAGCAGCTAAGGGCAGACATGCGCTCTCGCCGAACAAAAAAATCGGCGCGTATATTTAGACGGCTTTGCTGGCCGTGAATAAGTGGCTATAGCTGTATGAAGGCACAATGCAGGTCAAATAATTAGCCAAATAACAACGGGTCTTAGCCATGGCTAGGGCACACCAGAGGTCAAGGGAATAGGAGTAGTGTGTATAAACTTTTTGAAATAAACACTTCATTTTTCTTTTTAATCAACGTATTTCAGTATGTAAATTAACCTTTTATTGCAGTGCTTTTATTTTTTAGGAAGTACTAGAAAAGTAGTTAAAAAAAAGAAACGAGTTTAATTTCTGAAATATAATTATTATAAAAACAGGCAGTTATATTCTTGCCACCGCTACTGTCACATTATAATGACCACCCAGTGGCACTTAGATTTCAGGACAAGATTACAGACGTTAGTAATTGGTTTGATTGCGTTTATTTTTGGTTTGAGTACAAATTAAGGTGGCCTTAGATCTAATGATTGATTGCATCCGACCGAACTGCATCTTCAAGATGCGACAGTTTCTACATAGCCAATGCATGCTCTTTGGCTTCAGCTGTGCCTTTTTTGGGGCATCCTATTCCGCCCCATCGTCCATTTCCCGCATCACCTCGTCCGCCCGTGTGATTAGCCCGATCAGCCGGTAATTCTCCTTGTAGAGAGCAAACTCCTCGAGGAGTTTCAGGTACTTGCGGGCATCGGCGCAGCTGATGACACTGGCACGTCCTCCGCCAGACTCCCCATTGTTGTTGTCGTCGTGGGCGGACTCGTGCCGGCGCTTGGTTCCCGGTCGATGGCTCGACGGCTTTCCAATCGTCGGTGGTGAACTCATCTTGCGCTGTCGCATCTGCTCAATGTACTCCATCTCGTCCTCCACATTGGCGGCCAGAACCTCGGCCAGCGAGGTGACACTCGAGCGACCATTGTTTGCATCTTCCTCGGGATCATCAGCTTCGGGGTCCATGTCCGCTTCCGGGTCTGCCTCCGGTTCTTGCTTGATGTGTACCATGGGCAGGGTTTCAAAATCTTTGTCGCTCGAAGTCTGAGCCTCAGCTGTGGGGTTGGACTGCTCCTCCTGCTGTTGCTGCTGCTGTGGTTCTGCCTGAAACTCCTCTGGGTCGCAGGGCTCCGTTTTAATGTCCTTCTCCTGTTTGATTTCCAACTTGGGCGGCGGCACAGCCGGACCCTTCTCCTTCTCCGTCAGCTGCTTCTGCTGCGACAAAGGAATCTGCGTGATGCTCTGAGCCAGCGTAGCCAGTGGTATAATAGTCATGGTCATGGGCTGACTAGAACCTGCCGCCTGTGGTGGCACAATGGGCGTGGCTAGGAGCACTTTTTGGGAGGTACCCGGCGGTGTGTTGGTCTGCAGAGGCAATCTGACCAGCGGAGGCAGCGGCTGGATAGCCCGGGAAAGGTTCAGCTCAGTCAAGGAGGGCTTTATATCCTGTTCTTCGTCCAGGTCATCTTCCCTGCCGCTGATATCGCCACCGTCCACATCCACGTCGTCATCCTCGTCCTCGCTTCGATGATTACTACTGCTCAGTGGACTGCCCAAGCTCGGCTCCTCGTCATCCTCCTCTTCGTTATTCGGACCGCCTTCGGGCATGCACTCCGACATGACGTCCTTGACGATGTCCTTGATTTGCACCGAATAGCTCTGGGTGTAGCCGATCTTCAGCTGCTTAGTGTCGCTGTGGTGGATGCTGTATGTGCGCCGGAACTTGTCGCACCACTCCTGGTGTGGGAAAAAGTGTGCCAGGCCCATCGAACTCTTAAATTGCAGAGCCATCTTCTGGATCAGGCCGTCGGAGATGCTGAAGTCCTTGTAGTACATCATGCGGCGAATCCAGTCGTAGACGGCCTTACCCAGCATCGACACTCGTACGGTCTTCGTTTCCATTGTCCTGGCATCCTGGCTGCGTCGTGTACGCTGCTCCCACGCGTTGAGTATCTCCTGGCGCTGCTGCACGATCCTCTTGATCTGATCCGGACTGCAGTTGAACATTCGCCCAACGTGCTTGTATACCGGCAGCCGATCGTACTCCCGCAAAGCAGCCACCTTCTCGTTCAGGGCCAACACATTTTTACGCTTGATGCGGTTATCGAAGGCCACCTTCTCGGCCGCCGGCAAACTGGGCGCGGGTGGGGTCCCCGAAGTGGGTGGTGTTGTTGTCGCCGCCGTAGCCGATGCCGGTGGTGGAGCAGGTGCAGAAGCAGGCGCAGGCGCAGTAGCTGGTGTGAGAACCTCCACGTCGCTAGACTGGGGGACAAGAAAAAAGAGGATGGTTAGGACGTTACGGTAGAGACTCGATATAAATAATATAATAAAAAATTTAGTTTTAAATAACATTACAAATATGAAAATATGTATGTTTAAATTATGTTAATTTTAAGATTTAAATAAATTAAATAAAAAAAATATAAAACTAAAGTCTGTCATAAGCTTTTCTTTATTTTAATCTGGGTATCTTTAAGCTGATATCACGAAAAATAAAGTAAAATATCTAAAAACCATCCAATATTACATTATATTCTCATAATTATCAAGTAAATTAATATTTTTATCTTTTTCCACGCCAGCCGTGACCGATAATGCCCCTACTTTATATTTTTACAGTTTCAATCTAGGGAAATTCGCTTTAAGGGGCGTTTAACTGTAGCCACTTACCTTCTCCCGCTTTGTTGCCGCCTTCGAGGAGTCCTTTTGCTCCCTCTGCTCCTTCCTGTCCCGCTGCTCCCTTTGTAACTTGCGTTTCTCGCGTATCCGCATTGTTTGTGCTTTCCGTGCTTCTCGGCCCGAGCGCAATTTACACGGCACAATTTGTGTTTGTTTTCGTGTTGTTGCTGCTGCGCCCCCACTCACCCCCTCGGCAAAAACCTCACCCGCTGGCCCACGCACACACTCTCGCCGCGCCGCCCGTCTGTGTGTTTGAGCGAGTGCACGTGTATGGGTGCGATGGCTACGATTATGCGCGTTGACTGCCAAGCAAATTCAAATTATTTTGTCATTGCTAGCTTTTCTTGGGCTTTTCGCTGCGTTTTTCCGTGTGCTTTGATTTAATTTCGTTTTGTAGCTGCCGCTGGTTCTTGCAGTTATTCTGAGGCTCTGCTGATTGTGTTTTTCCAACGGTTGGCAGTTCTGTGGTACGAAACGGTGTGGACTAGACGAAGGCAAAACGAAAATAGCTGCCTGCCGCTTTATCTCCTCATCGCGCTCTCTGTGTCTCACTCCCTCGCCCTCTCTCTCTCTCCCGCGAGTAGCATGCGCAGCGGCAGCTAGAAAGAGAGCTGAGGCAGCTACCCGGAGAGAGGGTGGCAATTGTATTTACCGCTGCGTGTGTGCGTCGGTGTGTGTGAGAGAAGGTTGAAACTGCGCATGCGACAACTTTACTGTTACTTTGGCGATGTGGCAGCGCCGCAAAGCGATCGCCGCATAGAATTTTCACAGCTAATTAAAGCGTTTTTTAATTAAGGGAAAAGTGAGAAAAGCTTTGCAGTACATCTCTCAGATACGTAAGTAAGCTGTCCAAGAAACGGATGCACAAATAAACCGCTTTTAATTGACACAAAAGCTCTCCGCAGATATGAACTGGCTGTTATCAAATCGTACTGCAAAAACAACTTAATTAAACAAATAATAATGTTGGATACAAGGCAAGCGACTTTTAAATACTCTTAAGTACTCTAAGAACAGTGTTGGAGCATCAGTGTAAAGCATCGATAAGTAAATTAATTAAAATCAAATTAAAATCTCCTTTTACAATAATCTTTATTGCTTTTCCTATAGAATATGGCGTCCCAATCAACCAAAGTTGGTGAACTGACGCAGGATGTGGGACATGGCCGCCGGATTATCGGCTGGCACCATGTGTCCAGCGCGATTCACCCAGAACATGCTAAAGTTTCCGGCGGTCTTCTCGTATCCCTCCAAGACGCGATCCACGGTGATTCCCACACGGGAAGCGGCCAGATATGAAGCCTTGTCGTTCCATTCCATTTCGGCAATCCAGTTAACAGCTCCCGGAGTGGCGCAGATCAGGTCAAGGCCACCTGAGAAAACGCCGACCTTCACGGTGGTGTTGTTCAGCAGCTCGCCCACTAAAGTATATTACAAAAAAGGAGTATAGAAACGAGAGTCCAGGTATGATTATCATAAATCCTCTTTACTTACCAATATCCACAGCGGGCTTCATGAAATCACCCATCAGCTTGGTGAAGGTGGTGCCGCTCTGGCCGCCCCACTTCACTCCGGTATTGATTCCTAGAGCCTCGGTGACGGGTCCCAGCATCAGATCCTCCAGCAGCTGGTCTCTATCTTCGTCCACGTCAAACTTAACCAGCGTGCGGTACATGATCTCTGTGGGAAAAGACTTCGTTAATATCAGAGGCTTTAGTTTGATTAATGATCCTACGCTCGGGTGTCATGGCTGCCCTAGCCATCAGCTTGGAGGTATCGCCCAACGTCGGAGTCTCCACATTGTAGAAATCCACACCCTTCGACTCGCGCAGCACCACCGACTGCGTGGAGCTCCACTGCAGCGTGGCCTGTGTCCACTTCTCGCGATCCACATAATCCTTGGTCTTCAGAGCCGAAGCCTCGATCTTGTCATGGCCATCCTGATCCACAATTCCCAATTGCAAAAGGAACGGAGCCCAGGAAAGCACCGAGTCGATAGGCGAGGTCCAAGGATCTCCCAAAGCCACGGAAACAAAGTTGCTCTCGATCTCTCCACGCTGGATGGCATAGTACAGCTCCAGTGCAAACTCCGGAGCCATCTTTCCGCCGTAGCTCTCGCAGAAGATGTGCAGCGGCACGGTCTTGAATTCCGGATGGTTCGTATAGAAACCCTTCATCAGCTCCACCAGATCCAAGGCGATCTGCTTGTTGTTCGTTGTGTAATAGGAAGATCCATCCACGTAGCTGAAGCCACTGCCCACGGGATTGTCAATGAACATGACGTTCATGTCCTTCACCCAGGTCCAGTCCCGATAGCTTCCATCCAGCTTAAGGGGTCCCAGCTCCTCAAAATTGCCGTAGCCCGTGGAGGAGGCACCTGGTCCACCTTGAAGCCAAATGGCCAGAGGACGCTCCGTGTAGCTAGTGACATTGGCCGTGGTGTAGTAGAGCCAGTAGAACATATGGGCACCAGTTCTTACATCCACAAAACCCCAATCCTGCTCACCAGAGCCATAACCCTTGCGAGCTATAAAGAAAATAGGATTTTAGTATAATTCCTTCTATATTATTTTATTTATTTTGAGATTAAATGTTTAAATATAGAAATAAATATATTTTGAGCATTAATCTTGTTGTTTAATTCTTTATACTATCCTTTCTCCTTATTAAAAAGGTTCTTAATTTTTTATTGCTAACTCATAAATCTAGTTTGCAGATAAACTTTGATTTCTCTGGAACTCTTGAGTGTAATCTAGATGTTAAGTGTATTTAATAAACTCAATCAGGCCACTTAGTGGCTTTTGATAAGGTTAATTGATTTTGATATTGAAGATATTAAATTAAATTTCATAAAAGCTGATAACACAATCAAAAATATAACGATTCATTCTCTAATTTCATTCTGATCTCATTGATCTTGTTCCTAGGCTAAAAAATATACAGAAAAAAAAAAAAATAAATATATATATATATATAAACACTTTAAAGTAACTTCTTTAATTTTTCTCTCTGTTCTCATTTTTAAACCACTTTAGCCGTTTTCTGACCTGCTCTACAAGCCATAAAATCCGCTTTGGCATGGAACACTTTCTCGCTGATTAACACCCCCTGATCGGAATATGAAATGGGCAAAAAACTCACCGTTGACAGAGCCCAAGCTGGCGACGATCGCCAGCAGAGCCACTACGCTAAAAGTGATAACCCGTCCAGTCATGTTGCACCAATTCCAGAAGCTCGGAAACCTAGAAGACCCAACCGAACACTTGGCAGTTCCACTGCCGTCTGATCGCTGTTCAGTCGCAGACATCGCAGGTAAGGTAGCCCAGCACCTGACACACCTAGAATTCGTAATCTCCCTACGGGAAGGGGGGTGTGTGCGTGTGTGTTTGCAGAGTATTTATGGCCCTTCGATGGACGATGATGCGGCGGCTTTGGTCAAGCAGCTTTTGACACTTGTCCGTTTTATTTGGCAAAAATCTTTCTGTCATATATTTTTAGATAGAGCCATTAAGTCGCAGAGATTGCACTCTGCTATCTTGAAAGAGGGGTTTTCCCGAAGCTTTTCCCTTTGTTTTTATTGATCCAAGGCTGCAGTTTATCCCAGGTGACATATCTCTAAGATACCATATAACGTTTAGGAAATCTCTTTCAATCTTGCTTAAATAATGAAAATTTATATATAATATATAGAATGAAATATATAAAAAATATATATATCAACTTGAATCACACTTTTGGGATTAATAATTCAGTGACATCTTAGTTTATTTTTTATTTTTAGTTCGAAGTGAGATTTTCCTATATTATTTATAAGAAAGTCTACCTTAAAAATCTCTTATATTCAAATCATACCCAAACCTCTCAATTTAATAATCTACCAGAATGTTTCCTTCTTTTTAAAAAACAATAAAATACATATTTAAATGTTATACTCCTTTTTATTTAAAATTCTACCATAGATCTACCCAAAATTGGTAAACTCGCGCAGGACATGGCTCATGGCAGCTGGATTATCAGCAGGAGCCATGTGACCGCTACGGTTGATCCAGAACATGGTAAAGTTGCCTCCAGTCTTCTGATAACCCTCTAGGATGCGATCCACAGTGATGGCATTACGCGAAGCAGCCAGGTACTCATCCCGACGGCTCCAATCCAGCTGGGCAATCCAGTTGACGGTGCCAGGAGTGGCGCAGATTAGATCCAGGCCACCTGAGAACACGCCCACCTTCAGGGGAGTCTTCTCCAGCAGTTCGTTCACTGCGAAAAGCGTTGGTAAATAATTTATTCATAATAATTCAATAAAGAGATCCCCCACCAATGTGAATAACTGGCTTCATGAAGTCGGTTCTGTGGACATCAAAAGTGGCTCCACTCTGTGAACCCCACACCACGTTCGAGGGGATGCCCAGGGTTTCGGCCACAGGGCCCCGCATCAGATCCTCTAGCATCTTAGTGCGATCTTCGTCGATGTCGAATTTGACCATGGTTCGGAAGATACGTTCTACAAAGAATATTCTAAAGGTATATTTACGTGTTTAAAATTATTTTCTTGAACTCACCTTCTGGGCTCATAGCCAGTTGTCTTTGATAGCGGCCGCCTGCCGTCTCCTTCAGGACATTGTAAAAGTCGACGCCCTTGGAGGCCTTCATCACCTCATACTGCGTGTTGCCCCACTGATAGGTGGCTTGGATCCATCGCTCCTGCTCGACCAATTGGGCCGTCAAGTTTGCAGCCTCCTGAATGGCCCTGTAACCCTCGTGATCCACAATTCCCATTTCCTTGAGGAAAGGCCCCCAGGCCAGGACAGAATCGATGGGCGATGTCCAGGGATCACCCAGAGCCACCGAGGTGAGATTGCTCTTTATCTCGCCCCGCTCCTTGGCGTAGTATAGTTCCAAAGCAAACTCAGGGGCCATCTTTCCGCCGTAACTCTCGCAAAAAATGTGCAGGGGAACCGTCTCGAAATCGGGATGCAACTTATAGAAGCCCTTCATTAGCTCGACCAAGTCAAGGGCTATTTCCTTGTTGGTGGCCGTGTAAAAAGCTGAGTTGTCCACGTAGCTATAACCACTGCCCACAGGATTGTCGATAAACATGACATTCATATCCTTCACCCAGGTCCAGCTGCGCCAATCGCCATACAGATCGACGGGTCCCAGCTCCTCGAAGTTTCCGTATCCGGTGGAGGAAGCCCCAGGACCTCCTTGGAGCCAAATGGCCAGAGGCCTATCCGTGTAGTCCGAAACATTGGCGGTGGTGTAGTAAAGCCAGTAGAACATGTGGGCGCCGGGACGCACGTCTACATAGCCCCAGTCCTGTTCCCCGGGTCCGTAACCGGGCTTGCCTGGGATTTCCAATTAACTTTCTTAAGATATAGCTTCTTATTTACAACACAACCAGCCTTCCCCTCTGGGAGATAGCACTTGATTTACGACACTCACCGTGGGCCAAGGCGGCAAGGCACGCCAGGAATGTTACCAGCAAAAGCGACATCTTCAACTGCAGGCCATGGTGCGGCTCGTGGCTTTATTTAAAGGTAAGAACCACTATCAGTGGCTGGTGCCTGTTTATTATTTAACAAATTGATAGCAAGACCTATCGAACTGGTTCGAACTTTACTTATTTTCATATGTATGAGTTACAAATAATGTTGCGAAATCTACCCGAAGGAAGTTATCTGCTGCAGAACGTGGCTCATGGCTGCAGGATTATCTGCCGGAATGTTGTGGCCACTACGGTTGATCCAGAACAGGGTGAAGTTTCCGCCAGTCTTTTGGTAGCCCTCCAAGATACCATCTACGTTGATGGTGGTTCGAGGCGCCCACGAGTAGTCCCTCTTTCCCCTCCAGTCCAGTTTAGCTATCCAATTAAGGTTGCCAGGAGTGGCGCAGATCAGGTCCAGATTACCAGTGGCTACGCTCACCTTCAGCGGAGTCTTCTCCAGCAATTCGTTCACTACAGATCGGTGAGTTAACACTAAATATTAGGATGAGCATCTGGCTTACCGATGTGAATGACTGGTTTCATAAAGTCGACCCTGTGGTTATAAAAGACCGCATCACTCTGTAAGTCATAAACCACCGCTTCGGGGATTCCCAGGATCTTGGAAACAGGGCCCTTCATTAAGGGTACTAATTATTATATTATAATTTAATGTGATCTTAGAGATTAACTTGAATTGTCACCTTCAGCATCCTCCTCTTCGGAATCCTCTGGCAAATTTGTTTTCTTCATTGTGTTGTAGAAGTCAACACCTTCGGAGGCCTTTCGCACCTCCTCCTGAGTGTGTAGGCACTGAATGGCGGCCTGGATCCAGTTATCTTGCTTCACCAGCTGAGCCGTGATTCTTGCTGAATACATGATGGCATCGAATCCTTCTTGGTCCACAATGCCTAACTCCCAAAGCAGTGGTCCCCAAGCTAGGATCGAGTCGATCGGAGAGATCCAAGGACTTCCAAGCTCAACCGATGTAATATTGCTTCTTAGCTCCCCTCGCTCCTTGGCATAGTACAGCTCCAAGGCAAATTCAGCAGCGGCCTTTCCTCCGTAGCTCTGGGAAAATATGTGCAACGGCACAGTCTCGAATTCAGGGTGAAGTTTGTAGAAGCCTTTCATCATCTCCACTAGATCAAGAGCTATCTCCTTATTGGTGGTAGTATATAGGGTTGCGTTATCCACATAGCTAAAGCCAGTGCCCACAGGACTGTCGATGAACAGGACATTCATATCCTTAACCCAGGTCCAGTTGCGTTCATTGCTCTTTAGATCGAGGGGTCCCAGTTCTTTAAAGTTACCAAATCCAGTGGAAGAAGTTCCAGGACCTCCTTGTAGCCAAATGGTTAGTGGTCGCTCCGTGTAACTTGAAACATTGGCGGTGGTGTAGTAGATCCAGTAGAACATGTGAGCTCCAGGTCGCACATCCACGTAGCCCCAATCCTGCTCTCCCGGCCCGTAGCCAGCTTTCCCTTTAATTGGGAATTTTGTTATTAAAACGGATAACTTTAGATTTGTTTAATTACCATGAGTCACGATGGCAGAGCAGGTCAAAAGAATTACCATCAAAAGTGACATGGTTAACTAATAGCTAAAGTTAACACTATATATACATATATCGAACGTGAAGAGTTTTTTAATCCTGTGAATATTATGCGAGTCGATCAAGCTTCTCGTTCATCCGCATGCACTGACGTATCACAGACTACTGCAGCTACCACGATTGAGTGAAACAAACAACACCAAAAAATCATCTTATGTACGCTTTCATTTATATATAATAATATTCTGTAACACTCACTTAAAATTCGCAAATAAGTTTCCTGATAAGGTTTATTCATAAGCATGTAAGCACGCTTAATCACCAGCTTGATAAGAAACCCCTTTCATTTAAGCAGCTTCCGAGTATTAATTAATCAAAAATACCTAGAACTTGAGTGATTTCTTTCTACTTTTATATTCTAATTTTTTTTATCAAGGTAAGACTGGCTAACGCGACCCAGGAATTTTTAATCATCGGTAATATATATCAAATATATCAAAATATATCTTGCTTCATAAGCTGAGCCGTGAAGTTTGCTGCATCCATAATGGCATCGAATCCTTTTTGGTCCACAATGTTAACTCCCGAGACCCTGCTACGTAACTCTTACGTGTGCTATAATTATTAGCAGTTTTTTAGACTGGAACTTGTAGTTAAACGATATATTGAGCTCTTTTAATTTGAGTTTTAACTGTTTGAAAAAATAAATAAAGGAATGGGAAGTCCGCAGTTGACTGCAAAGCGCCAGAAATTCGATAAAACACGTTGATGATTCTCCCCTCTTCTGTTGTAAACTTGTCCAGCCCCCGAAAGATGAGAATTATGCGAGTCCACCAAAGGTAAACTTGGTAAGGGTTCCTTGTACTCCTAAAAACCCTATTAAGCATCAGTTTGATAAGAATCCCCTTTTATTCTCCCAGCTTCCGAGTATTAAGTTATCAAAAAAACTTAGAACTTGAGTAATTTCTTTGCACTTTTACTTCACTTCCATCATTCTAAACATGTACATATGAAACAATTTTATCATTTATTTATATTTTTAAATATTCAAACTTGATAGTAATTATCGAGCTACCAATCGATAACACTTTGGTGGAGCAGATTGGCAGCACTTTCCAGGTGTTGTTTTTCTTCAGGAGGAACAGCTGTTGGCGCTTTGTTGTCTGCAGGTGCAAAGTAATTGGATTATTTTTTGGCTGAAATCAAAGTTAAGTCAAAGTCATGGCCACGATGCGCATACCCAAGCAGAAGGTGATCCTGTGCGGCGACTATGGCGTGGGCAAGAGCTCCCTGTTCCGGCGGTTCGCCACCAACACATTCGTCACGGACACGGACAGGAAATCCACGCTGGGATTGGATCATATCGATCGGGAATATAATATAGCAGAGAAGCAGATCAAGGTAAGACTGTGTATTGCAACTAATTCTACATGTGAATATTATATATTCTACTACTAACAGCTCCAACTCTGGGACACTGGCGGCATGGAGCGCGTGGCCTCGGTCACCTCGTCGTATTACAAATTCGCCGAAGGAGCCATTCTCGTGTTTGCCCTGGACAACGCTGCCTCGTTTCACTCTCTGTCGCAGCATCTTCTGGACATTGTGACCTACGCGGAGAATGCCAAGATCTTCATTTGCGGCAACAAGAGCGATCTGGAGGGCAGGGAGCCGGAGGTTAGTGACGAGGAGGTGGAGGCCTTTTGCGAGCAGTGCCACTCGCTGATCAGTGCCACCTACAAGACCTCCTGTCGCAGCGGAGCTGGCGTGGAGGAAATGTTTCGCGATATCTCTAGACAGCTCGTGGCCGCCAATCGTTCAAAAATGGAGCTGCAGGCCCTGGAGCAGAAGAGCTTCCAGGTGGACACGGCCAGCGATGCGGTGATGAACGAGGAGGATGCCTCCTCCTGCGGCTGCTAGCAGTTGGGGAACATTGAGTTCGGCTAGGAAGCCCAAGCTCAATGCTTGCAGAAATGCATTTTACTGTATTTATGATTTATTTATTAACAGTTTTTGGCTATGAATATGAATATTTAATTTCGAATTTAATGCGAAATACGTCCCGGATGCGAACACGAGTCATAGTATAGGGTTAGGTTACTATTATTATTATAATCCAGGCGCCAAGTCAATGCCAAACATTAACTACATAAACTTTGTACACGTAACTTAGGGTGGATCGCATTTTGGAGAGCTAAAAGAAAGGTTTTTGGTGCAAATTTCTAAAGGGAAATGTTATTTTTTTATGGAAATTTTCTTAGGGCAAAATATAATACAAAGTTATTCTTTTTATGTATGAAATTGTGGACACCCAGGGATTACTCTTCGTTCCTAAACATTTTTCTGGTGAAAAAAATGCACCCACCCTAGAGCGTATTTAGCTTAGTGCGTAAGTTTGAAGCTTTCTTCCACAGAATATGTAACGCGTAAAGGTAAAATATATGCTAAAACAATAAATAATCAACATACGACAAATTGGAATGGCTAAACTTTGCCTACAATCGAACTATCATTGGTTATTTCTTAGCTACGAGGGTGACTACGAGGTGACCGAGGAGCCGGGGGCAAAGGTCAGGTAGATGCTAACGCCCACGGCTACCACGAAGCAGACACCAACGCCATAGAGGACGACCTTCTCACGCATAGCCCTCAACATCATGTTGTTCAAGGTGCGTGAGGCTCGACTGATCTCGGCATTGGTTTCCCTAAGGCGAGCCCTGGCCCCCTGGAGCGTCTCCCGCTGATGGTGCAGATCACTCAGCACCTGGGCCCCCATCTGTTCCGTTTCCAAAGCCACGCGATAGCCTTCGGTTAGCCGGTTGCCGGTGCGTTCGATCTGCTCCGAGTTGTCCAGCAATCGCTGCCGCTGATCGGTGCTGATGGTCACATCCTCGTAGCTATCGCCCAAATCCAAGGTGGTGAAGGTGTTGTGTGCCTGGGCGCGCTGCTTGTCCTTGGTCTGCCTGTACTCTGCCTGCAGGCGCTTCAGCTCCGCCTGTGCCACCTGCAGTTTGCCATTGAAGCTGCTACGCTGTGTGGGATTCAGTTCGCGAACCTCCAGGCCCATCTGCTCCAGCAGCTCCTGGGCTTCCGGCAGACTGGCATCAATTTTGCTGCACAAGTCATTGCGTTCACCTGTGGGAAATAAAGGTGAAAATTAATCATCGATGGCAGGAAAATCGGCTGTGAACTCACTGTTGTTCTGCTGCTGCAGCCGTCCAATATGGGCGGTGATTTCGGCTATTAGCGATGCATACTGCTGCTCGTATTGATTGAGCAGCGACATTTGTGCGGTTTTAAGCCAGTTTTGTTAATATTAATAAAGTTTTTAGCAACAATTTGCTGAATTTTCGCAGAAAAACGTAAACATTGACTTAGAGTGACCAAGTGCTGTTTGTGTTTATTATTGCACACGGTTTTCTTATATAAGGTCACTCTTATTTCTGGCAGCGTTGCCAGACTGATCTCTTAATAACCGTCGATAACGATTAACGTTTTTTTAAATGCTTTTTTGGGAACAATAATAATATATTTTGAAAATTACATCTTCTTTTATTTAAGTAAAAAACTCCCCAAACCCTTTTTAATTAAAATACGTTTTCCTTTCATTATTAAAATTCCATTTTAATGTCCTTATTGTAATAAATAAATTATTTAGTTATTTTCAGCTTCTGTGAGAGGATATTCGTTATGACAAATTAATAATACTATTTTTTGATACATATGTACACAGTTCATCACATTTGTGTTTTGTGCTCGTCGTCCTGTGGAGCGAAACCCCCAGTGGTCGTCCACTTAACCCTCGACCAGCGTGGCCTTGTCCCCCTTGCGCAGCACCAATTCCAGCTGGGAGAGCAACCCTATCGCCCGGAAGTTCTCCTTGAAGAGGACAAAGTCCTCCAGCGGCTTCAGGTACTCCAGTGCCTGCGTGTAGCTATCCAGCTCGCTTAGCATGGCCACCGCCTTCTTCTGCTCGGGTTCCGGCGATGTGTGACCATTGGTTTGGCTGCCGGAGGAACTGCTGCCGTTGGCGATCTTTTTGGGCGAGGTGGGAGCAGAGGCTGGTTTGACTGGCGCCGGTGAATCCTTGCCTTTGACGGAGAGCGCTGGCGTGGACTTCCCGCTGGGTCCGCCGCCTTTAGGAGCATTCTCCTTGCTGCTGGCACTGTCCCTTCCTCCGCTACTGTTGTTATTCTGTTCCTTGGGACTGGAACTGCGACTGTCCTTGGCTGATTCTGCGGGGGCCAGTGGTGGTGAGGTCACCGCCGAGTTGATTTCCTGCACCTCGTCGTCGTCGGGAGACTCCATTTTGGGGCGCTTGGCCAACTGCACCGGCTGGAAGGGACTGGCTCTCTGTGGCGGTACATTGGGCGGCAGTTGGGGCTGAAAGGGTTCCCTTTGCGGCGGCATGGAAGGTGGGAACTGTGGCTGTTGCTGCATTTGTTGCTGCTGTTGAAGTTGCTGTTGCATTTGCTGCTGGTGGCGCTCGAAGTAGAAGTCATTAAAGCTGGCGAATCCTGGATGAGGCGGATGGCCAGGATGTCCTGCAAACGGTGGCCACGGATGTCCCATTTGCTGCTGCTGCATGTGTTGCTGCTGAAGAGCAAAGTGTTGCTGCTGCTGTTGCTGCTGCTGCTCCTGGTAGCTCTGCTCCTTGACATCCATACTGTCGTCATCCTCCTCGTACTCCCCATACTGCTGCATGTAGCTCATGTACTGCTCGGGCATCTCCTCCAGCTTTGCCACTCGTTCTGCGCTGGCGGGCGGAAAGAGATGAGCCAGGTCCTGGACTATGTCAGGAATCCAGAGTGAAGAGCCCAAGGACTTTAGCTGATTGCTGGCCAGCTTCTGGGCAAAGCCCTGCAGATGCGTCTCCCGGAAGCGATTCAGCCAGCGATTGTCCGCTATAAACGAGGTGCTCCCGATCACCTGGCGGGCATTCTCCGCCTTGTCCTTGATCATGCCGTGGGTGATGCTGCCCCTTAGCTGCGGATTGATGTTGGCTCGCACCAACCACTCGTAGACGACGGCATTGATGTAGGCACACTTCCTGCTCCGCTCGATCTCCTCCACCATTGCCTGCTGCTCCACGGCCTCCAGATTTGACGGCACCTCCAGCCGTAGCGTGGGCAAGGCATTGGACTGAAGCCGTCGTCCGCCGAGGACACTGGGATCAAAGTGCAGGGCACACACCACGGGCTTCTTGAAGGGCACAATCCGGCGCAGGGAGGCGTGGCAGGCCTCCTTCCAGAGCTTGTGAAAGGGATTCTCGGGGCGTGGAAAGGCAAAGAACTGCATGCTCGGATGCTGACGCGAATTGGACAGGCAGCCGATGATGCAGCAGCGCCGGATGGTGGGCATCTCGGGCTGCGGATGGAATTGCTGTTGGCCCCGAATCTTAAATCTTGAAGAGCTGGGCGTCGCTGACGCTTCGCCAAGCCACGGAATGGGATGAAAATAAAAAAACCACCAACGGGATCTGGAGATGGAAAGATAACAAAAGTTAGTTAAGAGATAATTAGCTTATAGCTAAAGGAATTAAAAAATATTTTACACAATTGCTGCTTGTCTGTCTTTTCTGATTTTGTTTTTTCGGCTGCCAAAGTACTTTTGGAATTGAAAAGGTCTGGCAAGGATCAATAAGTCAGACAGGCCTGCCAAAATGGTTTTCCATTTAAATTTTAGGCGCTAGAATTATAACTAACAATTTCCGTTTTGTAGAATATTTATATTCCCTGTATTTCAATCTTAAAACATTTTAAAATCCCCAAGCAGCTGTGATTTCTGAGAAAATCAGGTAATAATTCCCAATGAATCAGCTTTTCAAGTAACGCAGAAGGACAGTAATAACAAATTTATGATGAATTCGATCAACAAGCTAGTGCTCTATCCGCTGGGGACTTGAACTCAATCAACTCACGAGCTCACATGACTCATCAGATTGTGGCAAACTAAAAACCATAAATATATATAAAAATTATATCAGAGTATATAGACACGACCTCGAGGTCTTGCATAGCGACCACTTCAGAGAGTCAAGGGGAATACAAGATATACAAGACAGAAGATACAGATACAGCTACAGATACATACTTTCGATATAGTTGCAGATACATCTACAAAGATACACACATCTGCTTAACCTATTAACGTTAGTTATACGCCTTCGTAAATCGATACAGCCCCAAAAACCAGAACCAAAGCCATACCCCCAGCGCTCCATATCGGGGAGTACTCATACAGAGACACCCACTTTGTATCTGGTATCTGTCGGATACACACCACTGGAGATTGTAAACAGCAAAGCTCGGCTAAAGCGAATATATGTTTGGGCCGCGCCCCCTTTTCGCAACGTCCCCCGAAGATGTTAGTAGTAAGTCTCTCGGCTGCTTAGTCATGGATCCAGAGCCACCTGACTGAGTCAGAGAGCCGGTCTTTGGATTAGCACAGCTCCCCGGAGAGATCGAGGTTGAGATTCAAGATCGAGATGACTTAATGCGAACAGCATGTCCGTTTCACCAATGGTACTTTTATAGTTTGGTTTTTATAGACTTTAGACTCTATAAAGAATGGTTAAAGAAGTGCCTTTCAGTTGGATTGAGTTTGTTCTAGACATTCGTTATATTCTACAAAAACTCTCTATTGTGAAATGGGGATTTTACCTACGTCTACGTAGGTTATTCCCCTCGACACGGATTTACGAAATTGGGTTTTATATCCGGACTTGTGCCAGCTTAGGGGTTGCTCACTGTTGCACATCTCTTTGTAGCAGTCTCTGGTCTCTAACTGGCATTCCTTACGCAGCTGTTCGCTCTACTCTCAAGCAAAGTTTTTGCGCCGGAAACTTCTTGGCAGCAGGAGCAGCGCAGCCAGCGTCAAAGTTTCTCAGCCTGAAAACCCAATCCCAAAACCGAACCTCAAACCCCAGCGCAAACCCAAGCCCAAGGAACCGAACCCTTCCACTTTCCATCTTGAAGATACTCGCACCTTGACACACAACGCGACTGCGCTTCGTCTATGCTTCGGCTTCGTCTTCCTTTGGCTGTGTGTGCGGATATACACACACAGATACTATTCGTACACACACACCATCACGATGTCGAGTGCACTACACCATCAATCCCAATTCAAATCTCCCCTGACTGACTCGCTTTATAAATGGTTTTATATTTCCTTTTATGTCGCTCTCTATGGCCCAAGCTATGGCTACGGGTATGGCTCTGAGTCTGAGTCTGAGTATGGCTATATATTCACAGCATAGGCCAAGATAATAGGGAAGGGTTTTGAGAAAATTTAAAAAGAGTTTGATATTTTATTAGAATTATCTCATTTATTATTTATTTATGTTTCAAATTAAATTTCTTGAAAACTTAAGAGATTTCAAATCATTCAAAAGACACTTAAAAGTATGCAATACTATATCTTAAAGGTAACCAAGGATGAGCAATATATCTAATTATAATAAATTAGAACTTCTTTTATATTAAAAAATCATGATAAACCTCTCAAAACACAAAGTTGTCTGGTTACTCTATAAATTATATTTTTTTATATTTAAAACATCCACACCAACCAAAAATTATATATAAAAATTTTACAATAAAAATGCTATAAATTATTGAGAGGATGAAGGTAAACTACACTATTAACTCGTCGCTTAGTGTACATATATACACAGCATCGGATACGGACGTTGGACGTGGACGCGGACGTGGATGTAGCTCCAAGTACGAGTATCTCGACATCTCAGTTCGCTCAGTTCGCCAGTTCTTACGTTTCTTTCCCTTATATCGATTGGCACTTTATCTTAATCGCCTCGAGAGTTGTCCCTCGCCATCTCCTGGCCCCCAGGGGTATTTCCCGCCCTCGCCTTCTTCACCTCCTCCAGCTCCTCGGCCGGAGATTCCCCTCCCACAGAATCACCCTAATGGCTGCCTATACGTATTGGTCTTCGTCGTCGTTGTCGTCGTCGATGTTGCTGTGGCTGCTACTTCTGCTGCTGCCTAAGCTGCCTCAGCTCCTGGGTTCTTCGGGAAATTTCGTGCAGCGTCATTATCATCGGAGCAATCAAGATGATGCCCCGGTTTCGGTCCTGGGCCCAGGTCCCTGGTCTTGGTCCCAATCCCAATCCCATTTGCCATTACCGAACCCAGCCTCAACTTCAGTTCGGGCTCCCTTTTGTTGGCCCAACATATCTTTTGTATCTCTGTATCGCAGTATCTCTCAGCCATTGTGTTTGCCTAGGAAGTTTTCAGTTCGGTTCGGTTTTTTGGCTCGTTTTTTGGTTCGTTTCTACGTTCTACCTAACGAAAACCTACCAGCCTGCCCCTGCCCTGCCCATTTGTCTATATATGGATATACTATGGCATATTCCCCTTCAGATTCCCACCGCCCGGGGATTAAGCTGGTAGTTTTGGGTTTCACTCGACGATGCTCACGATGTCAGGTAATTTTGCGATTGGTTTTTCGTCTTGGGCTCGGGCTATGGCATGAGTTTACTTTACTTATTTATCTCTTGTATCTCAAGGTGGTTTGGTTGGACCTTTTTGGGCTGGTTTTAGCAGCACATAAATGGATGTTATATAGCTTGGCATGGCAGCATGCCTTGATTCCGATATGCTGTGTGTGTATATGTGAATTATTTCAGATTTGAGGGGAAGATATACACTCATGGGAATAAAGAAACAGACTATGCTGCTGCCTATATGTGTTATATGGTATGGCATTCATTTTGCTTGTATCTGGTGGGTATGGTCTATGAGGTCATTAAAGTGAGATATAGATAGCAAATGGTTTATACTAGTTTGGGAGAGAAGTGAACAAGATTTATGACAGGTTTATGCTTAAGTTGTATAAGAAATAATACATCAAACACATATTATTCTTGTATTGTATTTATTAAAAGTAATTTTATGATGAGAATGATTTAATTCTTATATTTATATATGTTAATTTATAGGAACTTTACAATGCCAATCCTATTATGACGATTATATATATTTTTATTCTTTTATTTATAGGTTCTCTACATCGAGTTCCCTCTGTAATTACATTTATAATTGGGGTAATGTAAACCAGCTTAGCCACAAACACAAATAAGCCCAAATTAAGGGTTAAATGTGCTTTTAGAATGGCCTCCAATTAACTTGTATTAATTAATAAAAATCTCTCTTTATGAATAATTAATAAACCATTAATAACTTCTTTTAATTAATAGAAATCTCTCTTTAATTATTTTAAAATATATAATAATTAAGGAAAGAGAGATAAAATATTGATAATAAAATAATAAACCTAATATTAAACTTATGGGTAGAACCTAGCGGCAGGCTGGAACTCTGCATATCAGGGTCACTGAGGTCAAACCCCTACCAAAGAACTCGAAACCATAATCGGTATCCTATCCCCTAGAAAAACCAACAGCATTCATGGGACCTCCTAATAACTGGAAGTCAGGATGGATATATAACAATAATTAATATTAATGTATTAATTTGTGTACAAGCAACCCTTGATAAATTCTTGAAAATGACTTAATGTATACAAAAATAAATCCCAAAGATAACAAAACCTCAAAAGTTGTTCTTAAAATTAAATAAAGTCAAATAACCACCCCTAAATTCATTAATAATTACTTGTATTGATCTATAAACCATTCGTAAGTAGCTTTTCTTATCAGAAGTGCAACTTATAAATCACGAATAAGCAGCTTTACCTATTAGACATGCCCCATTTGAATCGAATCACCCAATTCCGGACTCAACACCCACTTAGTGCTCACGCCTCCCTCATAAAAGTGTCCTTGGCCGCTTCAAGGACTTCCTCCCATTCAATTGGCGCCAAATCAGTGGGGCAATGTCCCCTTAACACACCCCCTCATAAACACTGCTGACACACACACACTCACACTGGAAAACAAAAAAAAAAATAAACACCGAAAATCAAACAAACAAAATGCAAAAACCAAAACAAACCGCTGCCGCGGTCAGCGTCGAAGCAGCAGCAGACGCCGCGATGTCTAAGAAATTCAAACCAAAACAAAAGCGGGGATTTTTCAAAACACACAAAACACACACCGGCATGCAAATGCGGTTTTTTTTAATTACAAGAACAAGCAGGCGCCGTCAGCGACGGCGACAGAATCTCAAGACCCCGATTTGTTTACATCACACGCCCACTCGCCCTACATCATCATCATCATCACACACAAATTGCCCATCCGCACAGTGGTACTCACATCCGGAGCAACCGAAAAACGTATCGGCTGCGGTTTATATATCCACGAAACACCGCCCGAAAGTCAAGACCTTCTCCAAGTTACGCGATATATATGCGATAATATATAATGTCTGTGCGCGGATTCAAACCACTAGGGAAATGGAAAACTCGGGGAAAATATCCGCTGAACGCGCTGCGAGAACCGCTGCCCACGAACGTTCAGCACAGAGTGAACGTGCACCGAGTTGGAGTGTACGAAACTAGCGACATCATCATCGCCACAGCCATAGCTATGGCTACATCGACTCGACGAACGACCCCGACCGACTCGTTTTTCCCATCTATAGGAAATATTTAATCCCAAACAAGCCGGGCCAAGCCATGCCATGCCAAACCAAAAAAACCTAAGGCACTGACTGCGACTGCGACTGCAGCAGAGGCAGCAGCAGAGGCAGTGGCAGAGGCAGAGGCAGAGCCAGGAGCAGCGCAGCAGCAGCAGTAGCTGAAGAAGCTCAGACGTTAACAAGGACGGATGAGAGCCAAAGCACCTTGCTAACAGAGATGCTATAGAAATATCTAAAAATAACACAGATACATTGCAACCTAGTTTTTGATGTATTTTAAGCCTTGTCCGCGAAGCTGTCCGCTCAAGAGAGAGTATATAACATGTTTAGTTTTAAGAATATCTATCAACATTTTAGGATTTCTCTGGCTAAGCTTGAGCTAAAAATATATATTTTCAAATACAAAAATAAATGTGTTACTTACAGAATTTTTGCCTGACTTCTGACCTAACTTTGTCTGTTGAACAGAAAAAGCTGAAAATAGATAGATGTTCAAAATAATTTATATCTTAAATTTGAAATGAAACTTGATAG
>JAEIIJ010007038.1:0-18383 GCA_018904815.1 Drosophila ogumai
CTCTTTAAATAAATTTTTTAAAATGTTTTCCTAAATATAAACAAATAAAAATCCAAGTAAAAATATTAACCTAATCAATAAATCCCATTGCTAGCTCCTTCAAAAATCAACAGAAATCCCAAAAAATAAATGACTTTGACTCACCTGATTCGTGTTCTCTGTTGGGCGGCAACGTTGTCACCTCCTCGACGGGAGCCTTCGTCGTCGTCTCCTTTGATCCATTTTCCACCCGCACCTCATCACCCGCATCATCATCATCATCTCCATCCTTGTCATCGTCGTCGTCCGTCTGCTGATGGCTGATGATGGGCATGCCATTGACGACCTCGATGACACTTTGCACCGAGTCCATCGATGATGTGGCAGATACCAGAATTGGTGTCGTTATGGGCGTGGTGGTCACCGACGAGGATGACGACCCGCTGAGCAGGTGCAAGCCCTTTTGCAGGTCCTCCTGCTGTCGCTTGCCCTCATCATCCGGCAGCTGGTGACTCTCGAATTGCAGGTCATCTGGCGGCATCTCCACCACAGGACTTGTTGCCGCGACTTTTTCAGCCACATTGGGCAAATCCTCGCTGGCCAGGTTGATAATTGGCTGCTCCACGCCCACAATTATGCGCTCCAGCGGTTTGGGCGGCTGTGAGCTCTCCAGGCTGCTGCGTCTCTGACTGGGCGTGGGCTTAGCTCCTGGGGAGACTGAGCCTGAACTGGAGCCTAAGCTGGAGCTGAGCTTAGCCTGAGCGGATACCGACACATCGCTCCTCTTGCTAGGCACTGGCGGTGGTGCCGTCTTGGGTTTGGTTGGCATTTTGGGTTTGTTTGTGGGCACTGGTGGCTTGGGCTTGGGCTTCGGCACTGGCTTAATCTTCTCCGGCGATTGGATAATGTGTTTGTGCAGGACATAGCCCAGGTCTTCTTCCAGAGGCGGTGAGATGATCTCTATTTGTGTGGGAGTTTCCTTCTTTGAGGAAACTGTGACTACTTCTTTGGATACCTTGACTTCTTCGGTGGACACCTTGTGACTTGTCGTTGTCCCAGTAACTTGGATTGATCCTTCCTTGATCACTTTACGTTCTTTATGAACTACCTTGGCCTCCTGGCGCGAGACGACCTTGACACCATTCTCCAAAGCTTCGTTAGAGGTAATCTCCTCCTTGACTTGCTCTTGAGATACCTCCTGGAGTTCCTGTTTTTCGACCTTGATCTCCTCTGGGACTTGGATCTCTTTTATTGCTTCCTGCTGAGCTGGAGGTACCTCCTCTTCCTTGACTTGCTGAGGGACAGCCTTAACTTCTTCAAAGATTTCCACAGACTCCTGGCTGGGAGAATCCCTCTGCTCTTTCTGGGGCTTATCCTTCTCCGCCTGCTCGAAGGCGCTCAGATCGAAGCCCTGATCATCGTCATTCAGCTCGGATCTGTAGAGCTTTTCCGCCTCCTTCTTCACCTTCTGGTAGCTCTCGATAAGCTTCTGGGCCTCCTGCTCAAGGCGTCGCTCTTCATCCGTTTTCTTGAGCAACTTGGCACCTTTCTTGCCAGCCACATCCTTGCTCTGCTCTAGCTTCCTGGTGACCTGCTTTTCGCCATCGTTTGTCACCGTCACTGTCTCGCTCAGCTCCCGCTCAAAGGTGGGCTGCTCATCCAAATCTCGATCCTGGGGAGTACCATTCCCATTGAGGATCTGTTGTGCCTCCAGGTAGGACTCTTTTTCGCTACTCTCGCACTCCGTGTAGGTGGACAGACCCTCGCTCTGGCTCAGCTGCTTGCCACGCTCGGATAGGGTCAGGGTACCGCGCTCGATACTCTGGTTATCCTGCGGACACTCCAGCCGCTCCCTCAGACTCGACTCCTGGCTGATCGTGGCGGTCAACGGCTGCTCCTGCATCTCCTGCTCGTCGCCAAGGTCGAGCAGGTTGTCGTTGCTGCTGATCTTCTTGAACCGGGCACTGCTCGACTTCGAGTTGGCACTGGTCACCAGCTGCTCCTCTCCGGTGATCGAATCCTTTGTCCTCAGTTCGCTGAGTGTTTGCTGTTCGCTTAGCACACGTCGCTCTTCGTGAACGGTGGTCGTGATGGGTGGTGATTCCCCAGACTTGTCTTCCCTTGCCTCGTACGGCTGCAGCTTGAAGGCTATGTCGGGCAGGAGGGTAGAGGAACTGCTGCTGGTTGAGCTGCTGGAAGAGCTGGTCTTGGTGGTGGTCACTCGTTTGGTGGTGGTGGTGGTGCTGGTGGAGGACGAAGTTCGATGGCTCTTCACTGTAGAGCTGCTGTGATTCTCCTCCACTTTAGTTTGCCTTGCGTCATTCTCTGCAATCTTATCGTCGGTCAGCTGGGTCACTTGGCCAGCATTAACCTCCATTTTGGGCAACTTCTTCGACTGCTGCTCCTCTGCTTTGACAAGACTTCTGGATACAAAAGAAATCGAAACAAAGGAAGACCTGGTTAATTACAATTACGACTTTTCTTATCAGTTGGAGATATGCTAATTGATTTGCTGCCTTTCACACCTGCAGACAGGTTCGATCAGTTACCGAACCTTCACCGAACGTTACCAAAATCACACTGATGATGGCTCTAATTTCCCTTTTTTGCCATATTCCTATTCCTATACTCCGTTATCGCTTTGTTGGTTATCGCTGTGTTAGTAAACACACCGGCATTTTGTCTTATCAGAGTTTTTTTGTTTTTTATTTGCTTCGTTTTCATTGTCGATTTTATTTTGTTAGGAGGGGTTACCCCTCTTTTTCCTAGCCCACTTACCCTGTCAATTGTTTTTGGCTTTCGTTTTGTGCTTTACGTTTTTGCAAAATATTTTTTTTGTCTGAAAAGTACCCTATATCGACTTGTTGTAGAGTATATCGATATTTAAAGCTAAGAGAGAGGTTTATAAAATAGTAAATACCCTCTAAGATTTGTCATTTCCTTAAGGGATATTTTAGTTGCATTTACTTGTACCTGAATCTTTTGCTTCCTAAATAATGAATTGGGTATACATCCCTAAGGTAGAGTTAAAAAATAGATTCTTAATGCATTGATTTTTTTTGATATTTTACAAAATAACATTAATTCGGCAACATCGAAAAACAAAATTGTTTATTTTTAAACTCAATTTCAATGAATTAAATAAATAAAAAATAAAGGTTCAAAAACATTAAAAAAAATAACAACAAAATAATTAAATAATTAAAAAACTAAAAGAAAAAATTGTATTCCATAACTACTGGTTTTTGCAGGCACAACCTTGCTAAAAATAGAAAGAATCGAATTAATCGATTTTGACATAGATTTCTCCCTCTGCCTCTATCCTAAGGTAATCCCTGTTACACAAACAATTTCCCACAGAAATCTTTAACCCTGAAAAATACTACAAACCTCTTTTAGTAACCCTCTAATAGTTACCATATTCTTATATGTATATGTAAGCTCTCTAATCTTATCCCCATAGGTGACATCAGCCCCAATCGAAACCCCATTACTCACCCATTGGTCAGGGATTGTGGTTCCAAAGAGGAAAATTCCTCCTCAACTTCGCCAATGGTGGGCAGCATATTGGAGTGCCAGAACATGTTGAAATAAGCCTCAGAAGGTCCCGGTCCATTGATCAGCTCCGGTGGTCCCAGCTTCTCACCATCCTCGCAAACATACTCCCTGTTGGCCGCATCCAACTCATCCTCCTCATCCTCATCCTCGCCGCTGCTGGAGCTGGAGTAGCAAGTGGTGTTCTGGTTGTCATCCGCAATCTTCATGCACTTGCCCACGACCAGGGGAGGAGGAGATTCCCGCGAGAGATCTGCAGCCTCGGCAGCGGCAGCGGCCAGTAGAGCCGTGATACTATTGTGGGTCTTGAGTGAATCAGTGTCCTTGTCTTTCTCCTGGTGGTTGGTGTTGTGTACCAGATCGAACAGACTGGGCAGCTTATCCTCCTCCTGGGCCTTGTTCTCGTACGTCTGGATCTTGAAGCGTATCTCGCGGTTACTTGTGGGTGAGGGAGTACCCACTGGCGTGGACCTGGGCGTGGGAGGACTCTGCCGGAAAGTCTGCATGCTCAGCTTGGGCTGCTGCTGGGGCGGAGTGGTGGGCAGGGTCTGCAGCTTGGGTATCTGGGTCTTTTGCAGCGACTGAACTCGCTCTGGAGGCTTCGGTTTTGGTCCTTTGGGTGACCTTCCACTATTCCCGCTGCTGTTACTGCCATTCGAACTGATGCTCTCCAGGGAATTGGAAGACTTGCCGTTCCCATTGAGTAGGACGGGTATGAAGGTGCGCTCTGGAGCCTCGGCAGAGTTGGCTCTCTGCAGGGGTGGCCTGGGACTCGCCTCCTTGGACTTGCTGCGGTATAGGTTGAGTTTGAGATCCGTCTCGGACTTCTGCTTCTGCAGTAGCCTAGGGATGCTTGAGGTTCCATTTAGCGGCGGCGACACTGGCTTGGACACCACCTTTTGTGTGGGAGTTGTGACTATGGGTATGCGCGACTTGACCGCCGGCGATGGAGACTCCTTTTTCGTTGGCTGAAGATGCAACTTGATCTCGCCCTCTGTCTTGGCCCGCGAAAAGTTGGCCTTGGGTATTTTGGTGGCACTGGCGGGCAGTTCCCTTACTCCCTCATTTGTGGGTGTTCTCGGGGAGTCCAGTTTCTCGTTCGTAGGCGTCTTAGGTTCCTCAATCGAAGGAGAAGGAGGCACCCTTGGTGGCGCCACCTCAATGGGCAGCTTACTGGGCGTAGGAATCTTTCGGGGAGTTGGTATAATAGATCGCTTCTTGGGCTCCACGGTGGCCACCAACTGGACTCTGGGCTTTGGCGTAGGCGTAGTCTCGGGACTCTTTAAAACCACATTCTCGTAGACATTCACCTTCTCCGTCTTGAACTCAACGTTTTCGTAGTTATTGCCGGGTATGAGCAGCTTGGGGTGTCCCATCGGCTGTTCCAGGGGCAGAAACTCCTGCTCCAGGAGGGTGAAGGGCTGCAGGACCTTGGCCAGCTCATGGCCATTGAGGCTGCTGTCCGAGGAGTAGTTGGAGCCCATGGAGAACTTGTCAATGACTGTGGAGATGGTGCTGGCAGTGTCATCTGACTCGGAGCCGGCCTTGATCGACTCGGTGAGGAGATTGATGTAGTACTCCGCATCCGGCGGCGGTGTCAATGGCTTCTCCACGGCCTGCAGCTGGGCTGGATTCTCCTTGGAGTTCTGTCGCCTCACCAGCTTCCTCGGCGGCACTGGCGGCGGCGGCGGTGGCTGGGCATTGAGTGTGATCGAAAGCTGCTCCAGCTGCTGCTGGGACTCCTCCTCGCTGGGCGGCTTCTGGCCGTGCCCGTTGCGCACCACCAGCTGGATGGCCACATTGTCCTTGAGACCGCGCACGCAGTCAATGCGAGTCATCTCCCTGACATCATGGCCATCAATCCGCACGATCTCATCGCCCTCGCGGAGATTGCCCCAGCTGGTGGCCACTTTGGAGGCGGGACTGTCGGCGGCGCAGGACTGTATGTACAGCTTCTGGACGAGCTCTGTGCTCCGCGTGCCGCCCTGGAACTTTAAACCGAAGCCCAGACGCTCACCTGGCAGCCGGAACACTGTGACATCCTCCACCTGATCCTCCTTTATTTGGATACAGGAACTGTCGTCCGCCTCCGCCTGCCCGTCCTCCTCCTCCTGGCGACGCTGCTGCAGCAGCTCCATCTCGTTGATGGTCAGCACTGTGATGAAGGAGGAGTCCTCCGCCACAGATGATTGCCTTTTGACTAGCTTTTTCAGGCGTTCCTTTGTGGACGATGTGGGGTCATCGACCTCTACAACCGTTATGTAGTCGTTATCGTTGTCGTTATCGGCCACGGTGGCAGTCTTCGCTGTGCCGTTGGCCTGTATTGCTGAGGCCATTTTTCACGTTTTAAGTGAGAAACTGCAAGGAAAATAAACTAAATATTAGTACATAAGATCAGGGAAATTAAGAAAAATATTTTAATAAGTTATTTTATAATTATTTGAGTAAAGGTAAAATATTGGTAAAGTATTGTAGACATTTGTGCCTAAAGGTTGGTGATCCTGCTAAGATCGTTACTGCCGAGGTGTCTGTCTTAACTTCGAAATCATTGTTGAAACGTTGGTATGAGCAAGGTTTCGAACCAAAATTGTAGATCAGTCGCTTTTAAGATACATGTAAAATGTAACGCTTACGTAAAGAAACATAGATGTCGCAAGAGTTAAATGTAGAAAATAAGACCTAGGAAACTTATTGTTTTATATATTAAAAAATATATAAATAAATTTAATTTAATTTTAAAAAAGCTTACAATATTGGGTAAATTTCAATTTTGTTTATCTCCTGGTATTTTAATTTTAATTTTCAGATATCTGAGGCAAATTTTTTATCAAAACATTTTAAAGATTTAAAAACTAATCAGAATCTTGACGCAATTCCTTTTATTTTAGTACTTAATAAAATTTTGGCACCTCTGGAATTTTTAATAATAAATTTTAACAATTATAACTACATATTATTATGTAAATGGCAAAGGGAAAACCATTTTTAAAAAACATTAAACCTTTGATATATATACTTTTTATTTATGGCTCAATTTTCGCCAATCGTCACTACAAAATCCATAAAAATATAGACACCTTAAGTTCTCGTTTAATTTATACATTTAAACAAGTCCAAAAAACTTTAAGCCAAACTTTAAGCCGCAATCACAACTAGTCGCCATAATTCTTCCTGCTTCCTGCTTTTTGCACTCTCTCCTATGCTCCCTCATCTAACTAATGGCTGGCAGAATCGTGCTTTTCTTTTTTGATTTTCCTTTTCCTTTCGGCTCTTTTTCCTTAGCTGCCATGTTCCACTGTCAACATAGTTGCAGAAAAATTTTTATTTATGCACTTTGTAGCGCCAAAATTCTCCGGCGGCACCTGTCAGTCAACACTTGGGAAAGCACAAACAGTTAGAGAGAGCCCACGGGCCAGGCAGGACAGGGGAAGGCAAACAAAGCAACAGAATCCGGGGCAGGGGAGGAGGAGCAGCGGGTTCTGGATGGACAGTGGCGGCTGACTGGCAGCCGCTGGACAGGCGCACAGAAAACAAAAAATACAAAGAGGAAAATCGAGAGGAAAATTCAGGAAATAGAAACTCCTAAAAACATTTACAATGTTCTTTAAAATTGTTTAAAAATATTTATTTGAGTGCAAATAAAAATCTAAACATTTATATTTTAATCCAAATTAAAATTAAAACATTTCCCTTACTGAATCCTTAAACATAATACCCAATATTCCTCAGTGTCGGGGCAAACAAAATGACCAAATGGGGCCCTGAGAAAGGCCGAGATGGGCGCTGGCAAAGATCGGGTACAGAGGAACTGGAGTCGGATGCCATGAAATGGGATGCAATGGGAGATGGTGGATGGGGTATGGCAGACGAATGCCAGTCAAAGTCGCTGCTGACTGACACAGTTTGCCTTTTTCGAGGAGGAAGCTGTTTGACCGGCGAGAGAGATGGGCCAACGAAAAACACTTCCCACCCGGGAAAAGGGAGCCAAGCCGGGCAATTGGTAAGTGCTCGCTGTCTAATTGAAGTCAAGTGCGTTACTTTGAGCTACTTTCATCCAACGGATACCAAATCCAATTCTCCAAGCCCTCGCGCGAAACCAACTTTGACATTATGCAGCACAAATTGTGTGCAATTTGGAGGGGCAACAAAAAAACTGGGCCTGCCAGCCAGCCCAAACTGTCTGCCACATTGTCTAAAGGTAACAATTTATATAATGAAACTGATTTCAGATTTGTGATGTTCCAGGCCAGGCCAGGGACCAAACTCGACTCGTTTGCCAATCGCAATCCCGGTTCAGTTCTTGTTCCTGCTCCCGTCATCGGTAATTACCGGGCACACACACACCGACTGGCCAAAACAACAGTTATAACCACATAAAAAATAAAAAAAATCAAAGTAAGAAAAAAAGAAAAGAATAAAATACGTGATAAGGACAGTCGCAGAAAAAAGTCAACAAAATAATACAAGCTATATAAATGCTTAAGAGAAAAGACTACTATTTTTGCTGTAGAAGTTAAAATGCCCTAAAGGACTTTATTATATTATAATTATTATTATACTTTAAAAATTGCTAAAAATATTATAAATGGAAAATATATCTAGGATGATGTAGTACTTGGGTTTTTAAAACACCTAAAAGGGTGTCTAAAATTATGCAATGAAATGTTGCATGTATCTAAATTCAATGTACTTCTGGTTTTATTACCATAAATGATTTTAAAAAGTTTTATAAGTATTAACAATTATTTTAAGTTTTATAATTAATTAAAATACACATATATACATATAAATAAACAAAATAAAGTCCCTAAGTAATTTAATATCTTTAAAGACCCAAATCGCACTTAATTAAATATTAATTAAAATATTTTCAAAAGTTTCTGCTCACACCTTTTAAATAAAAAGAGAAAATGCATTGCATACTTTCAGACACCATTTCAGTTGATTTCGAATCGTTTTCAATTTACAATAAATATTTTCTAGCATATTTTTCGACACCTTTTCAATTATAAGCAAATTCTGGGAATGTCCTGAAGCAGAAAATACCCAACATTCCACACGAAAAAGGGTATTCAGTGCCCCAATAACAGCAACAACAACGGTAGCGGTAAAAAATACAGTAAATTGAAACAAGTTTAAGAACTGAACCGACCAGTGTCGTGGTTATTGGTCACCTGTCCGCCAAGGCAGCGCATACTTTTTGATTACTCTCCCCCAAAAAATGTATGTATGAAGAAGGGGCAGGAGTCGGGCCATCGTGATTCGGCAACTTTCTTGCAACTCTTTTGGAGGCAACTCCGCAACTGGTGGAAACTGAAAAACCCGTCGCTAAATCATCTGTTCGAAGCGAAGACCAGGCACAGGCACAGGCCCAGGCCCAACAGTCCAACAAAAACCCACCTGACGGCCTCACTTTGTGTGGGAGTCGGAGTCGGAGCTGAAGCTGGAGTCTGTGTGCTGCAAGATTTTTGCGGTGGCTTTGAAAATTGTTTGGAATTTTTGTTGTCTACCCGCAACACGTTGATTCCTTCTTTTTGTTTGATAAAAAGAAAGTTGACATAAATTGTTGCGTACTTCTTTTTTTTGCACATTTGAGGTAGCTAAAAAATAACACTAAAAAAAGTTTGCGGTTGTCGTGCACACAGGAAGGAAATAACCGAGGCTGAATCGAGTTTTTGGCAAGCTTGGTGTGGGATCTTTTTTTCGTTTCGTTTCATTTCTTTTGGCGTTGCATTTTGAAAGTTCATGGAACAAGTTAATCGCCTCCGCCTCTGACTTGATTTTATGGTTAGTTCGGATGCGGTTAGTTTAGAGTGACAAGGGAGTGATAAGTGGGTTGGCAGTTGATTGAGGTTGATTTTTTTCTCTCCCTTTTGGTGTTATATAATAATGAAGGTGTTTCGGGTTTTGTTTGGTAACTAATTGAGCTAGTTTCCATTTTTTTTTTCTAAGCTTAATGTCTCGAAAACATGTGAAAATATAAATAATTAAAGAAATTACATCAAAATGGCAATTGATATATGTTTTTCTTAATTACATATTTTACGTCGATATAAAAAAAATAGATATATATAATTATATGTTGCGCAATAACAAACATTTTCTTTGATTTATTTAATTTAATATAATCGTAAAAGAAAATAACCAATTACTTTCATTAAAACCGATATATAAAAATATAGTAATAGACATATAGTATATCTTTATATTTATATACATACATACAATATATATTTGATATATTAAATAATGCTTTTTGACTGGATATCAACCATTACCTAAAAATTATATTAAATTGCTTTCGATAAATAAATCGATATAACACATAACATTGCAATATGTGTGAAAAATCGATAGAGTTTATATGATTGGAAAATTAAACAAATAATTTAATTAATATTTTTTACACATAATAAACTGCAATATTTTTATATTTTAAAAAAATTCAGATATATTAGTATTTTCCACATAATATTGAGAGCGATATTTGTATTTATATATATTTTAAGACTTTCTTTTAAACATCCCTAAATAGTTATATATATTTTTTAATTTTAAGGATTTATATATAATAATAATATTAATTATTACATATTTTAATGCAATTTCTATAGGCATAGTAGCTAAATTTGAAAGCCATATCTGTTAGCCATAAAAGAAAGACCCGCTTAAAGCCATCTTTAATTCAATTTCCTGCTTAAAGCCTAGCCATGAATGATCCCATTAAGAGTCCAATTTAAAATCTCTTATCTTAGCACCCCACGAAGAGCAATTGTTTAATATTTTTACTACTTTCCCTGGCGTGTTCCCATATTAGGCTTAATAACCTTTAACTTGAAGGCACTTCCCATTTCCCCCTCAATTCGATTTCATTAGCAAATTCACTTGCTGGCCGTGTGTGTGTGAGTGTTTGAAAAATATGCTTTAAATGCGTTTAATTAAAAACATTTATGCAAATTGCCGGAGCGCTGGCTAATTATAATAGCAATAGCAGCAACAACAAAAAGCCAGTGCGCCGCCACTGAACAATGCAACCCCTCCTTTTTCCCCCCAACTCTTAGCAAAGTTTCACACCATTTGCTATGCGACTGACCGCAGTTTTTCCCGCCTCTTCAGGGGGGGCTTTCCCCCATTTTCCAACACAGACCCCCCTGCAGCCGTTGACTACTCTTTCTTGCTCATTATCTTTGCTGGGGCAAATTATGGGAAACTAGCGCAACACTGTTTTTCTTCTCTTTTTTTTATGTGCCTCCCCTATAGGAAAAAAGTCAATGCTTATGCTAATTTTCTTTTGCTGCGGAACTTCCTTTGTCCCCTCTTACATCCCACCTCCCTCCCCCCTGGCTTGCAATGCATTTTAATTGCACTTTTTCCGCTTCTGCTCCGCAAGTAACTAATAACTGGCAATTTATTAAAATGTTTTGCGGTTTGGCAGCAAAGTGCCGCATTGATGATGCTCGGGCTCTTTGTTAGCACTTCGTGTCGGCCACATTTTAGGACATTTGTTATTATTCCTTGCCATAATATTTAAACCAAAAAAAGCTAAGGAAACTCCAAGGAAATTAAGCCCAGAAATGGATTTTTGCTATGCCCTCAGCGAGGCGTGAAAATTTCTCTACCCAACTCGCTGGAGATTTATGTGAGAATTATGTTAAATTAGCCAGCGAAGCGTAGTAAACCCCTCTTCGTCTCAAGGTAGTCTAAAAATCTGATAAAATTATCAAAAACCACAAGAGAAAAAAAAGAATTCAAGAAACTCGAAGGTAAACTAGTTTCTGGCAAGTTAATTTTATCGCGAAACTAATTTTAAAAGTCGCTTTAACCATAATAAGTTTTATCTCATTATCTTGGCTAATTTTACTGTTATTTTAGGTCAAGGATGCTGGGAGAAAAATTATATTTTTAAATGTAATCAATAGGGTAAATAATAAAATTAATAAGGTAAAAAAACGTTTTTTATTTCCCCTTTGAAAGAAATAAGACACGTGACTGTATATCACACATCCTCCGTTTTTAGCAGTTTTTAAAATATAACTTATATATGAATTATGAATTTATTTGGTTGGGCTATTAAGATTTAAATTATTGATTTATTTAAAAAAATTATTTAAGTGTTAATTAAACTGGAATCCATTACAAATTATGAGAAGTACGTAATCCAATTTGGAAGATCAATTGTTTCTAATAGACTATCAAATTAATAATAAACATTATAAAATAGCCTTTAGTACAAGCTTTAGATCTGAAATCAAATACTATATTCTCTAAAATAAATTTACTATGATATATATTAACATTGATTGTTGTTCAAAATATTAAAAAAACAAAGAAAATAATAATAACAAATGGTTTTAAAGTTATTAAATTATAAACGATATAATAGGATATAAAATTTACTTCAAAAGAATCTGTTGTAAGCTATTAATATTTTATATTTAAATGTGGGAATAAGCTTTAAAAAATTATTTAAGCCAAATTTAATGAAAAACTTAGTTACTTTTACTGTTTCTTAAAAGTATATAAAATAAAAAATCTTACAGAAAAAATTACTCTTAAAGAAGTTTAAGTTGTACATTTCTATATATAAACTACCTTGTTCCCTGAACTCGCCTCGTTTTTGTCGCAGATTTCCCCCCTCGTGTGTCGTGTTGCCTTCTCGATAACCCCAGCAATGCCGGGCATCAATTATAGTCTAGTTAAAAATAAAATCAAATGCCAGGGCAGCCTGGCAGCATTGACAACATTGTCGATTCGGTGGCTCCATATCCCCTATCCACCTAGCCCCTCCTGTTGATCCCCTTGATGTCCGTCCCTGTCCTAGGTATAGACCCGCCCCGTGGCGGCGGCAATTATGCGGCATTTTCTTTGGCCCCTAGCCACAAACGAGTTTCTTTCCTTCGCCGAGATATCTTTGTTTTCGCCGTATTTCTGCGACATGCAGCAGCGGCAACTACAACAAAATACCAGAAATAACTTGAAAATCCATTAAACAACTGTCGGTCCGCGAGACCAGGTCCGAAAAGGGATAAAGATAAAACTTTTGTCAACTCCAAGGGATCCGAGGGAAGAGCCTGTGGCACAAATGTGATAACAATGTGTCAGGCAATGTCCTTGGCTTCAGTTTTCAAGATTTAACATCGATTCATATTGATTTTTTGCGGTTTAAAAAGTGAAAGGGTTTCCATAACCTGTTTCCACAAAATATTTGTAAAATTTGTATTTTTTTTGTATTTCTTTTGCACTAAGAAAGTAAAACCAGATGTCGATTGAGAGGGAGTTGCGTGGGACAGAAAATAAAGTAATATAACTCCGCGATTGAACAAGAGAACTGGATTTTTTGTAAGATCGTGTAGGCTGTGGCTGGTAATAATAAAATAAATCTTATGGGTTTCAACAAAATGTTGATCTAATTTTTAGTAATAAAAATATATTAGGCAATTTTATTTATGGTTCGTAAAGACAATTTAATACAAATTACGACCTAATAAACCATTTAAATAATTTTATTTCTCAATTTTATTTAATAAATAGGCACTTTTTTGGTGGCAAAATTAATTAATGCAGTAGCAGGAGTCCCTTGTGTTCACTGCTATCCATTCCAAGTAACGAGAGACGCGAGTATAGACGCCAGGAGCATCTGGCTTGGCACAGCCATAGCCAAAGGACACCACTCCAGCCAGCCTGAAAATGCGGTCCCTGACTATCAAGGGCCCACCGCTGTCACCCTAGAAAAATTTAATTAAAGGAAAAAGGAATGAAAGATAAAAAAGAAATTCCCCTCTTTTCTAAAAAACCCACCTGACAGGCATCCTTGCCGCCCGTCTGGACATAGCCAGCACACATCATAGTGTCCACAATCATCGACCTGTATGAAGTGGCCCGGCATTGGGCATTCGTGATGATGGGCACCACCACTTCCTGCAGGACACTGGACGTTGAGCCGCCCTCCTGGCTCAAACCCCAACCGGCAACGATGGCCTTCTGGAAGTCAAAGTTCTGCAGCCAGTTGGTGGGCAGGCAGGCGGGACGGATTGGGTCCACCAAGGGTATAGGCTGATCGAGTCGCAGCAGGGCGATATCATGGACCAGGCTCACCGGATCATAGCCCACATGGGCATGGGCGAAGGCCACCGATCGGGTTATCCCCAAATGGGTGGAGCTCCTGTCCAGCTGCAGCAGGCGCACGGACACGCCCCGCATGTCCATGCCGTGGACACAGTGGGCGGCGGTCAGGACATAGCGATCGTTAATTAGGGTTCCGCCGCAGAACAGGAAGGTACCGCGTATGATCTGGGCAATCCACGGATATTTATTCGTCCGCACTTGAGAGCCGCCCACGATGCGATTCACATTGGGCACGCCGCAGGCTGTAAGAAGAGGATTTGCGATTCGACAGGGTTCTTTGGATCTCTGGGTGGTCTTCAGCGGAAAAGTGTCTCAGTCGAGGGGAATGAAATCGGGGGAAACGGAGGGTACTTTGTAGATTTACCGAATGAGAAACTGATTGAATTCAATTTAAAAATTTTACTAGAATTTAAAAATAAATTCGCTTTTAATAAATTGTATAATATAAATAAATCTTTTATAAGAAATCTAGCTGTTAAGATATGATTAGCTATAGTTCTTAAAAGTTTTAAAGTGTAAAATTGCTTTAATGCATTTTCATAAAACTTTTAGCAGCTGTTTGCTTTTAAAAATATTTATTAATAAATTTCTTATAAAAGAAAATAAAATGGTTATGGTTTTGTCATATGTTTAATAAGAATTGAAATTTAATTTTAGGAGAAGATTTTTAAGAATATTGGTATATCGATACTGTATCGATATTTAACGCAAAATTCGATATATAAATGGACATTTTAAAGTTGCGATATATTAGCGATAAACACGTATTCTGTTGGATAGAAACGATTCTTCTAAAATATATTCAGAATTTTTACACCTATAGGTTTTTTTCATCATTAAAAATGAATTATTTCTTGCATTAAATAGTAAAAAATTAAAATTTTTTTCTACAATAAAATATGTTCATTTTGACTTTAATAATTATTATTTTAAACGTTGTCTTTTGCACCATTTTTTCAGTAGAGTTGTAACGTTTAACGATTTGTTCTGTTTAAATGGGCACAAAAAAGGCAAAAATTAAGTTGTTTGTCTATGTTCACAGCACGTTCCGCAAACACGTTTCTCGATTTAATGCGTTTCCCCCGATAGGCGTACAATAACCAACTCGAAATTCGCAATTATTAGCCAGCGATTAGCCGGGATCGTTTCATTCCCCCGGCACTGGACGCAAACCACTTCTATGGAGTGTTATAGAGCATGGTATTGGTATTATCCCCAAACTCACTGCAGCTGGCACAGCGATTAACGCGGAACGCCTTGGCACCACCGCCCTCGAGGGGGGAAAATGGAAATGGGGCGGCTGGCGAGGATTGCTGGGATTGGGAGGCGGTTGAAGATGAGACCGGATCCGAGGGAGTTTCACTGGCCACGCCCAGGACATTCGATAAGATTTGCTGCTTATGGCCCTCGATCAGATCGTCAATGAAGTCCGATTGCACGCCCGGCGGTGGCGATGGAGATGGCGATGGTGAGGGAATAACGACAGATCCATTGACTGGCAGAGGTGGCAATCTTGCTGGTGGTGCTGGCTTCGGGTAGAAGTAACCGCGACCGGGCGGCTTGTAATTATACTGGCGGCCAGCCCAGCTCTGATGGCAACTCCCTAGGAGAGCCACCATCACCAGGAGAACTAAAAACGGCGGATCGAATTTCATATTTTCAGCGAAACGACCGACCGACCGAACGAATCGCGAAGCGAACAAGAACTGAGGAACTGGCCCGGACACTTAACGGTTCTTATAGGCCAACAGATCCATCTTAATATTTAAATATTTAAATGCAACTTAATGAAGCCTCTAAAACTGTCCATCAAATCATTTTATCAGTCGGATTTCATCCATCGAAAGCCCTTTATCACCACTTGACCTGGTTTCACAGCGAGCAGCCGAAACCATTTGTCAATATATATCAGGCCAAAATATCAAATATTGGCGAAAAATAAAGAAAGAAAGAACTTTGATGGCCGGCAAAGTGATTTCATCTTTTGTCTTTATCAAATCATTATGTTAATTGTCCGATCAGCTTTCTATTCGCCCGAAATCGAAGCTCAAGCCGATCGATTAGAGCACTCAATTTGTGGGATTTATATATTGCTCTAGAGATTTATAACTCTCTTTTGTTTTGACCCATAAATAAATGGATTTTTATGGCCAAAAGAAATTGGCAATATGCGACCCAGATTGGAGCACGCATGTTGAGCCAAAGGTTGATGGGAACATTAAAGGTTAAGCCACATGTGAAGTGAGGAAATCTTTTTCATCAAAAAAGACTAACCACATGAGGTTAATAAAGGTTAATTCTGTTTGGTCTTGAATCAAATTGAAAAATATAGAAGTAGGTTTTCTGCTATATTTAAGCCCAATTTTAATAAGCATTTCCTTTTCTCGATAAATTTAAACTTCCTTCTCTCTGTTTATCCATAAAATTTAAATAATTATTAGCCATTTTCATTTTCATTTCTCCACCGAAACGGAAGTGGCCATGGCTAACGCCCAGGCACACACATCTATAATAATAATAATAATAACCGATAAAATCAAAAAAACGAAAGAGATTTCCTCAAATGAAAGTAAATCGAGTTCCCCAAATCAAAAGCTTAACAAGAGACCCATAAAAAAAGAAGATATATATATATTCTTAAGATGTTCGAGGGAAAATAGAAAGTAAAAAGAACTCCCCAGGAATTGGGTCAAACTAATGAAGATGCCGATAAAGATGCGTATAATCGAAAGAGCTGGAGCCCCAGCCCCAGCCCGAGGACTGGAAATACTTGTAAATGGCTTGGTGTTTATAATCTGTCCGCTTGTTGGCCCAACAGACCCGAGATCGGATACCCAGTCACATAATGACACAAGGTGCACGAAAGCCAGGCCCAGACCAGGCCCAGTCTTCGGCTCTGACCTATGGTGAAAGAGCGACCAAGTATTTGGGTCAGCCGAAGTGAGGCGTTAGCTTAGGAGCCGATCAACGGCGAGAATTGAATAGATGATGACACCAAAGCCCCTCCACACACACACACACTATGCCATAAAGAAAGTCTCTTAATTTATTTATTTATATGCAGGCCGCCTAGAATCAATGAGAAGAAAGTTCTTCCAGCATCCCAGAAGAAACTGGTTTCTCTCTTCGGCCACTCTACCAGCTCTCTTCCACTCAGAACGAAACCTGAAACCTGGCGGCAGAGTCAATTCTTTATAAGCCTTCATTGAGAAAGACTTCAAGTCGAAGCCTCATTGAGTGGAGTGTGGAGTCTTGGGGATAGGAGTTTGTTTGGCAGCAACTTTTGTATGACTTGGAGAAAAAGTTTTCAACGATATTTTAAAGATTTGGAGATTAAAGAAATAATAAATTAAAAGAAGAAGGTGCTATACTCTTTTTTAAATATAAAATTATAAAATTTTAAAATAATTGTAGACGAATTATTATCATAATAACTTTTCTAACTATTTTTCGTACAAAATATTATTGAAAAAATAACCGCTTCTTTCAATTAAATTTATATTTATTTAATAAATATTTTCACATATATTTTAAGCCTCTTAATAAACCAGATTCATTTAAAAGACTAACAGCTTAAATTCTTTCATTTAAATACTCCTTATTTGAACCAATTAAAAGCCCCTTCTTCTTTAAAATTAAAAACCAAAAAAAAAAACCTCTTTTAAAATCCACCGCCTCTTCCCCAATACAATCCCATTCAAACTTTGATATTTTTCGAACGGTATCCTCTCCTATTTCATTATTCCTCGACTTGGCCACAGATCCACGGCTTACTATTTATGGTCAATGGCTGTTGCCGTGTTGCAGTTGTTGGTCAAAGCGTTCCACTTGCATAAAACTGGGTCATTGCAGAAACCGAGAAGATGCAACAACACACACACACCACAGCAGACCAGGTTAAGACCAGAAGTTAAGGCAAGACAGGAGGGAAAAGTTGCATTAGGCTGACAACTGGCTTAAAGAGTTCTTAAGACCTGGCCGAAAAGCTAAATAAAAATGCAATTAGTTAGCCTTAAGCCTGTCAGAGGAGCTCTTCAAACGCGCTGTGGCTTTTGTTTGTTGCATGTTTGGCATGCGCTTGTCGTACAAATTTGTTAGCAATTATCGCATTTTTTTATGTTGCAGTTTTTCCTGCAGTTTTCAGTTTTGTTTGTGGTTATTGTATTTTGTTAGTTAGTTAGTTAGCCAGCCGGCTAGCTATTTGTTGCTTTATTTTAATGATTGTCACCTGAGCAGAGCCTTGAGCAACTTTCTCAGGCTTCATTAAGTTTCACCCGGGCCCCGGGACACGACTTTGCTTATGACTTCTCGGAATCGCTTTTGGAATTGTTTGCCATCTGCGGATTTTCTGCGCATCGTGCATTGAATTTAATTGAATCCGTAAGTGAAGGTATGATAAATAGTCGAAGCCAAACATTTTAATGCGTTTTTAATATGCAATTTGTTTGGAATTGTAAGCTAAATTTTGTAAAGTTTTCACCAGACATCCTCTTTTGATTTGAATGGCCTTAACATTTTACATAAATTTCTTACATAAATATGGGTTTGTTTTAATAAAAGAAAATATAATAAACTGTACTTTAAGACCTTACTTTTGATATTTTAAATAAAGAACCTATTTTGTTTTGTGTTGATTTGTTTTGATTTTTCGGATGTGTAAATTATTTTTTTTTAATATTTTTTTAATGGTTTATGTATTTTGTATTTTTTATATACAATTTAAA
>JAEIIJ010007045.1:0-13227 GCA_018904815.1 Drosophila ogumai
CCCATATGCTATAATAAAAAATTTAAAATTTGTATGAGAATAAATTTATAATAATAACTATATTTCTCCTCTTCAACCGACTTTTAGCTTTAGGAAAAACTAAACATATTTAATTATGTTTCTCTTATCGCTCTCGCACCTCTAGCAGGTGAATTTTATGAAAATCATGACGGGGACTCGCCGGCCCGAATATGCATATGGATATTGCTCTGTGCGTGCAGCTTAAACTGGAAAGCAGGAAGTGGCTGGTTAGCTTGGCTAACCAAGCCAGCCGGACTTGGTCAACGAGTCCTGCTCTTGGGGGGTGTGTTGGTGTGTGGGGGGTTGTCCTGTTGGCCTTGCTCAGGTGCATCGCACTGGCAGCTGTTTGGGGCCATTGTTTGGCCATCGGATGTTGCCGAGTTTCGCAACGCAATTTAATGTATAATTTTGTAGCATTTTAGCTGCCGTTGCGACCCATTCTGCCATGTGGTTATGCAAATTGTTGACTTCTGCTTGAGGGACAGCACTAAGAACTAGGAAAGTTGATGTGTTATGCTTTTTGTGAATTGCATTTTAATGGAAAAGTATAACGAGTGGAAGGGTTTATAAGTTTTTAAGCCGGAAAAAGGTTCCACTACAGAATCCATTTTTTATATGAAAAATCGGTTTATTGGCAGCGAAATGTTGTATGAAAAATATATTTTTTAGTGTTAGATAACTTGAAATGTCCCTTAAATTTATTGCTACTTTAATTTCTTACATATAATTTACACACAGCTGCTAGCCTTACGTTACTCTGAATGTAAAACAAATCGAATTCCTTGGCATACATCTTACAACTTTTCCAACTCCCTCAAGGTGTTTTTCCTTTCTTTTTTCGACTGCATATGCTACTTTTGTTTGGTTTAAATTTGTTTGATCCGATTGCCAGTTCGTTTTGTCCATTTCCAAGTAAACTTTTTTGACAGCTCGAACTGCCTAAAATAATGAAATTCGGAGGCGCAGCTGCTGCTTATGCCAAAGTTTTTGTGGTGAGTGGATAACTTAAAGCCCCCAAAAAGTTTGCATAAACATATAGGGCGGCTCAATCACATCGGGCCATTTGCAGCAGTTCCACTACCAGTTTCATGGTCGTCCTCGACTTCCGTCCCATTCTGACTCAATTGTTCTGCCATTGTCACAGCAATCCCGGATTCTCCACCCAAGCAATTTGCCTTGACAATAGTCATGCATTTTAATTGTGCAGCAGCTGCGGTTCATCTTTTTTTTCTGTATTTTTTAGCAGAGAGAGTGAGGAGGGAATGTCCCTTTTCCGGAGTTGATGCACAAAGAAAAAATTAAGTGTTGAAAACCTCAAATAGAGAAGAGTCGGAAAAATACAGAAAATGTGAGCCAAAGTTTTTTGTATAAATTAAAATTTACTTTAAAATTAAACGTATTAAAACCCGCGTATAACTAAGAATAAAATTTTGAAACCAAGGTTCAAGGCTTTACTAATCTTAGGCGAAAGGAAGCGAGATGAAATTCTTTAGTGTATTATAATTCCCTGATTATCCTCCGATTATAATAAAATTTATAAAGCAGTTTCCATATTACATATCAATCTTATTTGTATGTATTCATTATTAATTTTAATATTTATTTATATTTAATTTATATTTATTTTTCGCTATGATAATTGTGGCCGCGGAATAATTGAAAACAAATTTTTATTTTTACAAAATGTATCCTAAATAATATTTAATTTAACCATTAATTTCTTTTTGTGCAAGGCAACTGCTAAACGCAGCAAATTGTGTGGCCATTAAAAAAACTGCGTATAAAATAGAAACTTTTTCAAAATATTCTTCCTGCAAGGGTGGCAGGGGTCTGATGGCCTGCAATTATTTGTAAAATATTTATTTTACAATTGAATTGAAAAAGTTTCTGCCTGTGGCAGTTGCCCCCATCTCGAAAAAATATATGGTATAGAAGGAACAACTTTGGCCCACTAATCAAATGAATGGAAATTAAGCGGACTGCTGCAAAGAATATTTTCGCTGGCGTGTGCAAATCAATTAAGCTAAAATTGTTATTGCAATTTGAAAACAATTGTCAAATTATGCAAATTCCGTCTGATTGCCTGGAGTATTTTTCCACAGGCCCCGCGGGCATCCCCCGCCCCTTCTGTCGCTAACAAGGTAAACATGCCAGGGCTCGAAACCCACTCGAGGGGTGGTGGTGATAGCTGCTCAAGGATTTATGGCTCCGCCACCCTCGTCCTCGAGTGTTTGGCGGAGGTTGGAAAAAGTTTTCGAGTGCGTCGGCAGCTTCACTTGGTGCCGACGTTGTCAACTGCAAGGCGACTGCAATTTGCATAAAAATTCATTGGCTTGGCGGCAAGTTGGCAGGCAGGCAAGGTAAGGAAAAGAAAGCGCTAAGAGAATTATCCCGAGGATAACAAAATGTTAATGCTTCTCTAGGAATATTTTTTGGGGAATTTAAATACCAGAAATGATTACGAAAAGTTTTTATATTTATAGTGGGTTTTGTTAAAACTAATAAAAGTTTTAAAGTATTAAATAATTTACATTTTTATAGAAGGATTTTAAATAGACATTCATGTTTATAATGTTTCACTTTAGAGTATATTTTATTTCAAAGAGCTGAACAAAATATTCAAATATCTAGCTGGTATAATTAAGAAGATTTTCTCTATATTAAAGTTCATGTTCTTAGATATTTTCTCGTTTTATTTGTTTTAAGTAAAGGCTACTTAATTCACTTGGTTATTTATAAATATGTCTGTATATACACATACATATCTCTTCTGATAAGGGCACTCCACCTAATTGGTTCTGGTCACATGCCTTCCGGGTGTGGTGACAAAAGCTTTTAGAGTAGTTACTGGCGGACCTCCATGTCCAACCAAATACCTCCATTTAGATGGGCGAGGATTAGGGCGGGATCGAACAGGTTATCCTTGCGAGTCTTGGGGTTGACTTTGACATTGAATTTGCTTATAAGCTCCACGATGGCGGCCTTAACTTGAGCTGTAGCAAAGCGCATACCTATTAAAGTAATAAAAACAATTTATAAACATGAAATTTATAAAATGTATCAATTTTCAAAAACCTAAACACATGCGAGGGCCATCACCAAATGCCATGAACACGCCTTTATCACGGAAATTTTTGGCAGCATCGGGTTCCATAAATCGATCAGGCTTATAGGCCATCGGATCCGGAAAGTATTCCTCGTCCATCATATGGCTGTAATGAGGTATCACCAGGACGGTCCCCTTTTCCACAGTGAAATTGGGGCCATCTTTGTTGGGTAGCTCTATGGGTTCCGTGCAGAGTTTGGAGGTCATAAAGCCAGGAGGGAATAGGCGTATAGATTCTGAAGATGAAACAGAAAAATATGAACTAGAATTATAAGTTATAGTCTAAGTTTTTCTTACCATTAAGGCAGGCATCTAGATATGGCAAATCGTTGAGCTTATCGAAAGGTATATGTCCATCCTGCATATGGGCTAGAATCTCCTCCCTAAGGCGCTCCTGCACATGCTCATTGCGTCCCAGAGACAAAAGCATGTGCGATATAACTCCGGCCACCGTTTCTAAGCCGTCAAGCAGAAAGACCATGGTGTGGGCCAATAGGTGACGAGTGTCCAGGTTCCTTTTCTCACCCAGCTGCATAAGATAATCCAGGAAGTCGGCGCGATGGAAATCTCCGGTTCCCAGCTGCGCCTTTCGAGATTGCACCGCTGTGGCCATTAATCCAGTAAAGAACTGCTCCACATGACGAGGCACGAAGCGAAGCTTGATCAGGTAACTCAGAGAGGGAAAAGTGTTGACCAGTGCAAAGAGAACCATGAAGGTCCAGTGTGGATTAAATAGGTCCTTAACATTGGCCATAACAGGTGTTGGTTTGTCCGAAAAGCTTTCCGAGCTGAGACCCAGAACGCAATCGGTGACCATTTCAGAGGTGAAGCGTAGGGTCAACTGTTGGAAATATTATTATTATTATTTAAGAGATATAATAAATTGATTACTTACATCCTTTGCATTAATACCCTCGGGAGATCCCAGACGAATTTGCTGTTTTAGCCACTCGGTCATTTGCTGACACACCTTGTTCGTCACAGGATAGACCGACTTTATCTGTTTGTTAAATAATGAGTTATAACTGTCTGATAGATAGTCATTTTTTATAATCAGTTTACCCGAACGTTGGTCAGACCAGGGGAAATATCAACCCTTCGTTGTTTCCACTGTTCACCGTTAAGAGAGAAAGGATTATTGGATATAAGAAAGTCCGTTTTTTCGTCAGTCAGTCTGGACAATGCGTTGTCTTGGAAGTTCTTGAAATTGGTTACAAAAACGCGATGAGCCAGCTCTGGACTAACTACCAAGAGTTGAGGTACACGTCCACTGAAGATGCCCACCGCATCGTACTTATTCTTGTATTTTCTGAAAATTATTTATCACAATAATACCAATTTTTATGGTTGGTTCTGGTTCTACTTACACATATATATCGTTTAGATCGTAGATCATATTTCGCTTCATCGTGTACAGGTTGGGATAGTTACCGGTAAAGATCTTGGGCTTGGGACCCGGCACCCTTCGCTTTCGCCAGTAGCTGAAGTTCCAGATCATGGAGAGATAGAGAAGACCGGTTACAGTCAGCCCCAAGGCCAAGGTAATCAGAATCATCTTCTTCCTCGTGAATCGATCTCCGTTCGCTGCGAATTCTAGGGAGCGTCTGTGGCAAGCTTCGGCAAAATGCTCCCTACTTATACTCAGTGCTAACTTGGGCTAGGTCAGGGAAGAAGCTTTCAGCTTAGCAGTAAAGATAAGGAACCAATACAATACTGATAAATATATAAATTAGCTAAAACCCTTGTACCTTGTATATTTTCAGGCAAACAAACGTAGGTAGTGGTAATAAATTCTTGAAAGTTTCCCAATCTCCAAACGTTTAAATGTTCATTTTGCTTATCAAATATGTTTGTGTTGACCTCTAGATAATCCCAACAAACGTCATTAAACAATTTCACAAGCAAAAGCTTTAAGCTTTTAGTAGTGGCAGCACAATGTTGTGAAAATCTATGTTCAAAGATCGAGCAATATTGAAGTGCGTGAAGATTTTGGTTCCTTTAAATTTTACAAATTAAAGCCTTAGCTTCATATTTAACTATTAACTATTTAACTATATATTTTTTGAACATTAATTATTTATTCAAAGTCTTGAATATATATACATATAGTTTATAAACATCAAATAGTATCATCATCATCATATATCAAATAGTCTTAGAGTATTTTTAATAGACTTTATTCCACGATTACCTAAATTAATATTTTTTACAATACGAAAGGACTGCGAACACCTTAATTTAAATCAGCAATTTCAATTAGGTTTTGCAGGACGATGAGCTCCTGGTGTGGACAGGTGCTGCAGCAGCGAAGGACTCGCGGCAAAAAGCATAATAACCAGAATCACAACATGTGCCATCCACCTTCCCGCCGCCCCTTACATTTCCGTTCCGTTAACAAAGTACCATTGTGCGGCACGAACAGCGGCAACAATAATGGCCAAGTCAAGGGACAGCGGCCAAAATGGCGCACACGCTGCGCTTTACAAGCAAAAACTAGTTTTTTTTTGTGTTGGTCAAGGAGTGGACAGCAAACATCCGCCCCAACTTCCCAACACTCCCCCTTGTTTCCTGCCTTCCGCAATGCGTGTGTATTTTTCGGTCAGTTTTGTAATTGAATCACGTTTTGTATTAAATAAACTTTTCAAATTATCGAAAAATTGACTTGCACTACAAACGCCGTCGTCCTGCCTAGTTTAATTTACTTGTGTGTGCGTGCCCCGCTCATGCCAATACACACACACACACTGACACAGGCCTGTTGTGCGTGTGTTTTAGCCATTAACATAAAAAAGCGACCTAACTTAAAGTGCTCCCGCTCTCACTCACAGTTTTTTTGGTGGGTTTTTTATGCAAAACACTTGACAGCCTCATTAGTATTGAAACGGTCAAAGTTTTTCGAGCCCTCGCCCTTTCTCCCTCTCGAATGTTGCCCTCCTGTTCGCGCATTGACGCGTTCGCACATAAGTAGGCTACGTTTGTGGGGGAAAATGGTGAAAGTGCTGAAAACGTTATAAGTATTATATCGAAAAAATCGAAAATATATCGAAAAATTATGTTTTAAATAAGCTAAGGAAATGTTGGTACTTAAATTATAAAAAGGGTGCTATTTTCATTTGAAAGAGAAAGGAAAAAGCGATGTTATTCCAACTTATCAGATTGTTTATCAAAAACTATCGCATTGTAAAACTAATTATCGATGTTATTGAATTTTATATCGAACATATCGTATTTAAAATCTTTAAAAAACAAAACAGATATATTTAATTAAATTTGTGGTTTTCGATTTTTCCATCTCTAATTGGCTACGACTGAGGGCATGGGAAATGGAATTATAACGATTTTACAGAATTTTACATTCATGGATGTGTATGTGTGGTTGCATTATCGTTTTGGTTGTAACCGTAATCCCATTGTTTGCGCATAATTGAGATAAAATGAGTTAACAAACAAATGGATTCATTTTTGTGATCACGTGCGGGCAAGGATGACCCGTGCACTTGCTCACTTATTGGGCTCACGGACTGATGTATGTACGTGTTCAGTCGGCAACAACACCGCACCGCAAAAAGCCACAACAACAATAACAACAACAAATGGTGGTAATACACAACAATACAACGTCCGAATTCTTTTCATAACATATTTTGCATGCAACGCTGCGTGTCCGGCAAAGCTTGGCGCCATCATTTTCACCCATGCAATGGGTCCCTGTAGCCAGGACCTCACATATATATGTATATGTATGTATATACATGTAAGCCACTCCCACACATACACTCGCGGGCAACTTGTTTTCGCGCCATTTGCACGCGTCATGAATTTTTCATAAACATTTAAAGGGGATTTCATTACAGCCCTCGCACACATGGAAACAGCAGCCACTCCATACGCGGCGATATATATTTAAATCGTTCGACTTGCTCTTCCTGAAAAGTTTACACAGTCGGACTTCAATATTTGGAATTTTCTTTCCAGTTTAAATTGAAATTTTTTAACTAAATTAAAAATTTCCAAACGTTCCAAAAGTTGTCTGGTGTTTTGAGGCCTCTTTTAAAGGTGCCTAAAAGTATGTATGTATGTTTGAAATTAAATTATAATTTATAATGCATTTTAAGGTCTCAATTTTAATATACTTTTTGAATTTATTTCACTATTTTTATTATAATTTTTTTTGTTTTAGTTTTTTGGTTAGTTAAAGAGGTCCCCCTGTATATTTATAAAGCTCGGTCTCTCTTCAAGTTGCATGTAAATTAAAAATTGAATTCTGTTCACAACATGCGTTTTGCCAACAAGCGAAAACCATGCACTTGTTGTTGTTTTTTGTTTGCCATTGATGCATCATCGCGGTGTGTCCTTCGTCCTGGTACAACCTGACGTATGCTTACAAAAGACAAATATGTACAAATAAGCCGAGCGGAGGTTATGAGTGCGGTTTTCGAGCGGCAATTGCTGCTTCCGAGGCGGAATCGCTGGCAGTTAAATTTGCACGGCCTCCAATGAGATTATTTTTAAGCCATTAAGTAATTAACGTTGAGCGATTTTCCAGTTTGCAACGAGTACACCATGGCAAGTGATATAATTTTAAACTGCTGTTACTTCAGCAATGATATTTTGGTTTACTTGATGGGCTTTCGGGGTTTAAAGCTGCGCCATTAATATTAACTCACTAGTTATTTATTTAGCAATATGTTCCTTCGATTATGGTCATTGAGTGCCATTTAAATAATTGCTTTTTGTTTTCGCATTTTCATTATTTGTTTTGTACGTGAACTGACCTATTTAGCCAAATTTTGTTTAAGTTAATTATGAAATTATTAGCTGGCGAAAATTGGGCATGCCAGACTATAAATAAAATTACAATTCAGTTTTCTGCTTAATATGCAATTTGCATAATATATTGTTTAATATTGTGGTGCATTGTGTGTGCTAACGAAAATGAGTTGCCCTTGACAATTTTCACATCAGCGCTGACATGTGGCTCCCGGCGGTGCAGCAGGTCACGCCGACTGACATATCGTGTCAGGGCTTTGGACGCAGTCCATCCGGAGGATGGCCCTATGGAACATGCGATATTTAATTGCACACTACGAAAAATATAATAAAAGGAAATTGTATTGTTAAAGGTTATGAAAACTAACTAACCCTGAAAAGGTAAAGAAAATATTTGAAAATAAAAATACATCCAATGAAACTTTTAATTACATTCCTTGATTTTTAAATTGTTTTATGTTTATTAATAAATCTCAGACATTTTTGATATTGTTTTGCAAATTAAAGTTCATAGTTCTGGGACCTTTTATAACTTAAATTAATTATTAATATTTATTTTAATAGGTATAAATTATTTTTTAATCCGGAAGAAGTCTTGAAAAGCATAACAATCACGACTTCTCAAAATATAAAATACTACAATATTAAATATTAAAATTGTATCTTTTCTGTGCAGCATTAGAAATGCATCAACATTTCTCTAAATATTAATAACTTAAAACCGGAATAATTTCAATTTGTGAGGCAGAGGCGAAGGCAATTAGTCTTTTAACTATTACTTCCGCGTCAGCATCTCACTAATGCACTCGCATTAAATTTTAATGATTATCCTTGGCACTTGGCAAATCTTTTTATCAACCCCGAGCACACACAACCTGAGTCATCTTTTAATTACCATCACGTGGCTCCACAAATATTTAACTGCCTGGGCGAAAATGCAAATATTTCTTCCGGTTGCTTGGTGCTCCGTGCTCCGTGCTCCTTCTCCTGTCCGTGTTTGTCACCCGAGATCTTTGGCTGAAAAGTACCCCCAATTTGCAGTTACGAGTCCGTGAAACTGACTCTCTCGCCTCGTTTCATTAAAAATAATATCCCAAACCTTCGCCACGTGAAACTATCATCCCCCGCTGGCTGGCGAATTAAGCGAAATTAGTGGAGGCGGGCAGGGGGCACATTAAATGGGTTTAGCAAATACAACTACGCACATCAAACTCGGCTTTTGGCCAAACTCCATGGCTGCCTCTGACATTATTCATATTTCATGGTCCCAACGATGGCTGCTGACTGCGACACAAAAAGCGAGGAGAGAACTCAAGTTGCCAAGTACAACAATTATGGTTTCACTCTATTTGCCCTGCACAAGCACGGCTTCCAGTTCACAGAAGGATGGGTACTGCCATTGGGGTTGGAATTGAGTCTGGGGCTGAGGCTGGAGCTGGGGATGGGGGGATTCCCCCGTTTATGGAGGTGTGTTTGTGCTAGCGATTAGCCTGACGTGTGCATAAAAGCCAGCCTGACATTATAATGCCTTTAGTTTTTATAGCCACCGTGGAGGGGCTCAGAGTTCGGTTGGGTTATGGCAAGACCTCTGCCAACATGCACAATTCTTGCATATTTATGCACTTTTAATTGTGTGTTTGTTTGCACGCGTTTGTGTGCTAATTATTGTCTGTTAGCTGGCGCATATGGATTTTAATTAGCGGGCGGTTCACAGATGGCTTCAAAAGGGTGGCAAATTAGGTGCTTTGTGCGAAGAGAGGAACATTGATTTTTGGATCTTTGTAATTTTTTTGCTAATTTGGTGACTTTGTAGTATGTAGGGATTATCTTTTGTGCAATTAGAATTAATAAACGCATGGAATTTGTAAAAAACAACTCAAGTTTAGATAACTAAAGGTAAAAATAATAAAATAAATACAAGCAACATTTCTAATTATAGATTTTTATTTATTACATTTACTGTAAGTGTTAAAAATATTATTCATATTTTTTATTTCAGGGGTTATGAATTGTCTTATGCCAGCTGGTAGTAACTGCTTTAGTTTCTGACAGACAAAAATTTAATTAAAACCATATACACAGCCAGTGTCAATCCATTCCACAACAACCTAGCTTAAATGCCTTCTTTTTATTATCCCCAACACAAATATGCAATTCGAGTTTCACATTTTCTACAATTCATGTTTATTTCAAAATTTAAAGCTGCAAAACTAAACCCCTGGCCACCACCCGAACGATATATATTTAATACATACACAAAACTATTAGGGGTTGGCTCTGCTTTTCGATTTCCCAGACATACGCATATCAGAAACGCATATTGAAATGTAATATACAAAATGTAACTAAAATGTTTTGAAAGACAGCCAAAAACACAAAAATACAAAGGACCCACCACATGAAAGGAAAGGGTGAGTTGAAAGGCAGCGTTTATTTCATCGTCTAAATGGAGTGCAACGAATGGGGCTGGGCCCGATGCCATTTGTTAAGTGCAAGTTCAATAGCATTAAGAGTGCAACACAAATAACCATAAATTCGGAAAAGCTGCAAATTTTGCATATTTTTGCAAGTCGCCCTCGCCAGAAAGGAGAATGGAGTTATACATAGGTGCACAGGGAAATACAAATTGAAGGTGGAAATTATTTAATTTTAGATTTTTTTCTTATTCCTAACACGTGACTTTGAATAAAGTAAAATAAAACTAAACTAATTGGAAATTTAGTGTATAAATATAAATTTTATTTAAGGTATGTACTCATTAAGTAAATCAAACACTCTACAGGCTTCATAAGAGTGTGACCTCAAATACTAATATGCTTATTCTTATAACAAAGCAAGATAGATATTTTCAAGATTTTATTATTAATTTACTATTCAGTTATTAGTTTTTATTCTTAGTGTATTACTGTGATTGGTAAGCCAAAAAATATAAAAATTGCGTTTACCCGACGCAGGGCAGCTGGAGTGGCATTTGTGTTTGCCAATGCCGTTTTCAAATAGATTACGTATGCGCCCGGTGGGCACTGCGTTCAATGCTCTTTTTCGTGTGATTTATTGGGGCGCCTCGATGTCCACGGCATCGGCCGGCAGGACGGCCAGTCAAGGAATTTCTAGCCGACTTCCTTAAGTTATTTCAATATTTACACTCGTGTAACATATGGCCAGATGGATGGGGGCGGCGGCACGATAAATGGCCAGGCCAACCACAATGATTTACTGCCCCAGTCTCAGGATATACATACATACAGGGAGGGGAGTATGTAAACGCACCTTTGTGTGCGGCAAAATGTTGCTATATATCTATTTTCTACTCAAAACCGCATTTATATTTATTACTTTGGCATAAATCTTGTCGCATTTTCACATTTGTGTCGAATTTGTCGAGTTCGCATGTGTTTATGTATTCACATAAGAGCAGCAACAGCAGCAGCAGCAGGAGCAGCAGCTCCTGGCAAGGAACAAGGAGCTCCTCCCCATAGCTATCGGCACGTTCGCAGTTTTTGCCATTATTCCTCGTGAAGGTAAACAATAAACTGACCCGCAAGTTCGGGTCAACGGGCAAACGTCTGCACCTGATGTGAGTTTCCTTCTTTTCAGTTCACCGTTTAGGAGGGGAAAGTGCGAAATATATGGCGTGTTTTTCCTTCGTTATTGTACACGAAATGAAGTGTACATAATTTGGCATCGCATATTGAGTTGCATAAATTTAGTACGGTGTCCCAATAAAACCATTGTAGTTGTCAAATACAAAAAGAGGGCGGTGTGTGGAATTTTTATGTAGCCAAGGGAATGGGAAGGTCAATGGGAAAGACGTCCAGTGAATGAGAAGCACTAAATATTTGCTGTCGACATTTTTTCCTGGTAATTGTTTTCTTTATGGGTGCATTTACCAAATAATATTGAGTTCGATTTAAGGCAGAGAGGGTTTCTGGTAAGACATTTTTGGGAAAAACTACACTTTAAAAGTCAGTCTGAATTATTTTAACCTTTATTTAATTTGTAGTCTCCTCTTTAATTTTATAACAATTTTAACTTTAAATTTAATGGACATTAACAAAGCTTGTCTTACCGTGACTGTTACTTGGCAATGTCCCCTAAAGTGCTTTCATTGTCCAGCAAGAATACTTTTGAGTTAGTGAACACATCCTCATGACGAGACACTTAAATAAACCATTTCAATTATGTAATAAAACAAATGAAAAACAATTTGAATTTAATTGCTTGACACGTGCATGCAGGCAGTGTTAAATTTCTGGTTATAATTTCGTATGTCGACCAAATCAACTGCCAGTCAAATTGTCAAAATATTTGTGCAAAAAGTGTTTGGCCAAAATGTCACACACACAGCCAGGAAAGAAAAATGCCAACTATTCCTCTTTTCTGACCATGACATGCCTGTCAAATATGTAAATTTTGTCTACCAACCAAAAACTGGTTGCGTTTTGAAGCTCCTCTTGGTTGGCTTTCCACAAGTGTGGAAATGTAGAAATTGTTGGACAATTATACGGAATTGATAATAGCGTGTCTATGCAGTTTTCGGGCACTATTAATGCATGTTAAACAAACAATTGACGATATTTGTAACATTAACTGGCCGCTTGAAGAATTTGTTTCGGAAAGGCAGAAACTTTGAAATCAATTTGGTTTGCGTCAGAGGAGCTCACAACAAAAGCGTCGACAGAATATCAGGCCAAAGTTAAAATTGTGTCAGCCGGAGGACAGGCAAATTGCCTAACCTCCAAGGGTGTGGCATTATGGCCAAGGAGGACTGGGTGGGCTCAAAGTGGCAGAGGGGCGTTTTCGGTTCGCTGGCTCTGCTCAAAAATAACAAACTTATTGTTTAGATTTTGCCAATGACAGTTTTCCATGGCCTTTTGTGTGCATCGAAGTAAAAGTAAAGCATAACACACAGGCAGGCAGGCAGGCAGCAGCCAGAAAATACGACCTCCAGTTTTAGCATCATGGCAACTGGCAGCCTCTTGGTTCTGCCTCGAGATCCAGAATAAGAACGAGAACAGGAACCATAACCAGATTCGATTCCACAACCCCCACCGCTACCGCTTCCTACAAAAATCTCAGCATAAATGTGACTAAATGCAAACAATTGAAAACTGTCAATGTGGGTGGCTGGCTGACGAACGGAGGGCTTAGATGCAATTGGATGTGGCCACAATCGAAGTAAGAAAATCGGGGGGAATTCAGATACTTGTGCGGTGGCTTGGGCCATATTGTTACTAGTCTTGAACCCCTTAACTGCAGTTATTAAAGTTAACCGTAAAATTTATCATACTTTATGATGATAACATATGAAAATAGCACATTTTTTCAGG
>JAEIIJ010007048.1:0-29077 GCA_018904815.1 Drosophila ogumai
GTATTTTATGGTCACAACTTTTCATTAGTTAACCTTTCAGTAATGTTAAATAAAGCAAATATATATACATTAAAAAAGTTTAAAAAATAAATTAAGACAAAAACTCGGTTTATGTTGGATTTAAAAAATTTGGTTTAAAAATTAAATTTTCTCAAACAAAAAGTTATGGAATTATTATTCAATATATTTTATGAAGTAGATTTCATTGTTGTATTTTTTAAAATTGTATTTTCGCCCCTTACCCTTGGTTGGCCTTAATAAATACCCAAATATGCTCATAAAACGGAAATATTACTGCACATTTTTAGTGTTTCAGAACCAATCTGCATGCCTAACAATCCCTGGGATTTAACATGGATCCCCTAACCATAATCCCTGCACATAATCCCGCTAAGAGCATCGCTAGGTTTATAATTTCTGATCCCCGACGGTTGATGTAATTGCCCAGCTCGAAGCCCCAGCTTTATTTTCCCACCGCCCACTTCCGGACCATCAGGATTCGCCAGAGTCTCTGCGCATTTTCCACTCTCCAGCGCTCCCAGCACTCCATTTTCACGCAGCGGCTAAGCAAATACTTGGCTCTGGCTCACACTACGCATACGCAACGTTTGCAGTTAATTTGCAAAATGTTTCACATGCCGACTTCTTAATGAGTTTGTCTCACTGAGATCCCACAAAAATGATGCTGGAGGAGCAGGAAAACTGGGTAGCAGAATTTATTATTAAATTTCAGAGGCACTGCCTTGTTTGCCTTCCGATTGACTGGCGATTGTTTGAATGGATTGCCGTGTACATGTTTTACCCCTGTATCGCTTATTATGCTTTATGTGCGACAAATATTTGTCACTGAAGCGGCTGCTCTTATTGTTTTTACACTGAGAAAAAATAGGGAATTTATAGGGAGTTTCAAGAACTCCATAAAATGAGTAAAAATAGTTTTTAAAATATTTATATATTTAAAAATAGATTCATTCTACTCCCTTTTTTTTATTTCTTAATTCTTTGCTTTAATTTAGGTTTTTTTTTAAGTGCATTTCCATCTCTGGCATCTCGTGTTGCACTTGCAGCTGCTGTGTCTTGTTGAGCGTATAAACTGCCATATGTTGAACGCAAGCACACACTGCCTGGCATATCCTTTATGCCAGTTCTTCTTATCCCATGCCGACAAAGGCTCTTCCCAGTTTTGCTTTGAGAGTGCGCCACTAAAGACTTATGGCATTAGGGCACAGCAGCAACACTAACAGCAGCAGCAGCAGCAACAGTAAAAGCAACAGCAACAACGACAACCGCAACAACTTAGCGCATGTCAGCAACACATTACACGGAACACAGAGCCAACAATAAACTTGAATATATGCCCAGGGATGTGGGTTCTCAAAGATATCCAAGAAAGGGGGATTATCTTACAGGGCTCTGGCTCGAAAAAGAAATTCTTAACAAGCTTATTATTCATTTTTTAAAAAGAACAACATTTATTAAAAAAGAAAGGTGGGTTAAAAAGTCTTATAAATATTTGAAACTACACAAAATATAAACTAAACCCTACAGACATTTTTTTACTAAATATTAAGTTTCGTAAAACCCTAAATCCATTAAGAAATTGCACCTGAAATGCATAAAAATAAACCAAAATCAAGCCAAAATCTTGAGAGTGTTGACCTAAGACCCTGATAAGTACGCATTCTTTGGCAACACTTGACCCTCTGGGCTGACCAGTATGCAAAAGTAACTTGGGGCAAAGTTAATCCCCTTTCAAATCCAAAGCTATGACGGCACTGGACACACAAACACTCAGGCAACACACACACATACACACTCGCATAGAGTTGATTTTCAGGCAGCAATTGCTATTGTTGTAATTGTTATGAGTAAAAATTACACAAACAGCAGGGGTAAGAAGGGGTAAGGAACTTCAGCAAACTCCGAGGTTAAAAAGTAATATATTTTACAACAACAATGGAGGCGAGACTACATATTATATTTATACGTCACACACACACATACACACAGAGGCAGGAAAACAACAATGGTCGATGTTAAAAGCAGAAATTCGCATTAAGCTAAAAGAAAAGCAAGAGCTCTGGTCAGGGGAAAATCGGGTGGAAAACTCAGGGGCAAAGCCACAAGTAAACGAACCAAGCAGCTTGTTTTAAGTGAAGCCCACACACAGACACACACACTCGCACACACACACTCTCACACATTAGTTGCATTGCTCGGGAAAAAACATTTTCCCATTTCATCCTTTGCTTTTCATCTGGCCGGCGTTGTAGCATGAAATCTGTTTTAAAAACTCCAGACATCACACACAATGCCCCAAATGCCATAATTCTTGTCTACGCACAAGAGTGTGTGCTACACTTGATGCGAAATAAATAATTACAAACAAGTCAAGCGGACACCAGACAGCCAGAATTATGTGGAAGTGTTAGATGTTGCATGTGGCATGGTGGAAAATGCGGAAAATCGGTAGGGGGGAAAACCCAGAGAAAAGGAAGTCCAGGATACTCGGATTGCTGCAGGGCAAATGTTTAACCAAAGTGCAACACACTCTGGTTGATTATGCTTTCTTCAGGTCTTAAAGGCATTAATAAAGTCGGAGATAAGGTGGACTTGGGGAAGTAAATACTTGAATGTACTTAAAGGGTTATTAAATAGAATTAATAAATTGTCTGAAAATATTAAAAAAGGAAGATATTTAAGCAATGTTTTATATGTTATAAATATTATTAGTTATAAATATGGAAAAATTAAATTGTAAGATATAACACTTTTTTCTTCCCCAAAAACCTAGACCAAAAATCTATTTTAAAGTATTCTCTACAAATACTAGATGAAAATTATATTATACATTTAATGAAAGGTATATTAATTTATACTTAAAATATATTCAATCCCAAGAGCATTTCCATTTCGTTTTATTAGAAAACCCTTTTTGTTTGCCTCAAAAGCATAGCTCCACAACCGATCTTTAAATTATAAAATATTTTCTGCAAATACTAGATGAAAATCGTATTAAAAATAAAATTTAAAGCTTATTAACTTAAACTTTAAAATATAATATACAATTTAAAAATATTCTCTTCACTCCCTAGAGCATTTCCACTTCGTTTTCCTGGAAAACCCCGCACATTTATTTCCATTCCTTTCGCCATCCGTTGCCATTTGTGTTTATGAAGACGACGCGTCGGCGACCCCAAACAAAGTCAAACTCGACGTTAAAAAATAAAACCAAGAGCCGCAAAAACTAAACTAAAAAACTGAAACAAAAACTATGCAGTAAAGTGAAAAGGGACTGTATTTTTTGTTGTATTTCTATGAGTGTGTGTAAAGTTTTTTGTTGTTTGCTCTCGGTTTGTATGTGTGTTTGGGTTGCTTTTGGCCAGACTTGACTTTTGCTTTGGCATCTTTTTGGCCCGAAAACGAACCCCCTTCTGCTTCTCCTGTGTGCACTTGCATTTATGAATGTTTAAGCATTTGGAGTTTGGGTCTGAACTCAACTGAACTGAGTGGAGATGATAAAGTTTTCAGCTACCCAGTTCTAGGAGTAAAGAGCGAACAATTGAAAAATTCATAAAGCTGGCTGCCAGCAGGAAAAGCGAGACGTAGGAAAAACTTTACCGAAACTCTAATGATGGCTAATTATTACAAAATACACACTCTCTGGCTGCTCACATGGAGCGGAATAAGTTATCCCCGCCGACTGGTGACTGGTGACTGCCAAACTGTGAGTGAAAACTTTCGTATGCAAACAAAGTTAATTTACATTTTAAAATCCATCAGATTGCAAAAGCTTGTTTAAATAATTGCAAAATACAGTTGTGCCTCACGGCCGTGGAAAATTACAGAAACGGAAAAAAGGAAAGAGGCAAGAGGGTTTTTTCTCTCCCGAAAAAAACTTAACACATTTTATAGAGAGTTTTCCCTCGAGCTGTGTTTTTCTTTCGACTTGCTCATGTTAATTTCCAGCCAAGTTTGATATCCAACTTGTACATGAAGCAAATGAAATCTATATGCATATGCATTACATGATTCCGTATGCACAGAGAGGGGTGGCTGTGGCCATGGCAATTACAAGCCCTCGAGGACCCAGCGCTCGGCCCTCGTTCATAATTATTTGCATGGAAATATGTAAATCGATGGTCGATGGCAAACGATAAGCTTGTAACTGTGAAACTGTGTTGATTTTGCTGAATTTTGCAAATTACCTGCGATGATCTAATGGGGATTTTTACCTCAAATTGATTTGATTTTCGTTTGTAAATTCCACTGATTAGAAGTGAGCGAGCAAACTGGCCATGCGAACTAATATCCCAACCGTTCAGAGAGTTAAATCTCTGAAATGGGATGGAAAATTAAACAGTTTTGTTCTGAATTTTGGCTGGCTTAACTCAGATTTTTAGGTAAGGAATTTTGGCCAAATAAAATGCTCATTTTTCAGGGGGGAAATTTTATATTAAAAGGTATATTAGGCCTTAAAATTAAGTAATTTACTATATTCCTTGTCCACTTATGAATTTTAAAATAAAAAGCCACCGATAATTCTTGCCAACATTTAAAAAGCTTTCACTTTTTCAAACTATAAAAACAGCCGAGAATTTGATATACCCTTTTAAGCAAAACCAAATATATCAGAGAGTATTTGCCGAAAAATACCAATTTTTAAACAAACAAATACCCACAAAATCCTTCTTTTTTTGTGAATATTTTTAAAGATTTTTTTTTCTCTACCGAGAACCAGCAACTGTTAATTACAATAACAGTAAGCGGATGGGGGCCAAAGTTTCCACGTGATTGAAGGAAAAAGCAAAAAACAGAAGAAAATACAGCAGATGGCCAAACCCCCCAAAAAAAACCATACATCTGAGCGATGAGCAATTGAAAATGCAGCCGCAGTTGCATTGAGCTGTTTGTATAGTATACTATACTATATACACTTTTTATATACACTTTATATATACCCAAAAATCTCAACACAATAAAGCTGTTGCTTCGGTCATCCTTTTTTTTTTTAAGGATAAAATATATGGCCAGCGTAACAATGGGAAATATATATCCACATACATCTATGGATGGGCAGATTGTGGAAAAAACAGATTTGCACCAGCAAAATACACGAAAATTGAGTGGAGCGAGGAGGGGACGGAGGGCGGAGAGAATATAAAAAGCAGGAACAGTGTACACAAAAAACTAAAATTCAGGCAGACAAATTAAAACTAAGCGCTGCATGTGCAAACAACCGTCCCCGAACCCCCTGCCCGCCCACAATTTCCACCAGCAGCACTCGACCCAATGGCGTCCACTCGACCATTTGCTCCATTTAGCTGAATACACACACTCAGAAAAAGGACGAAAAAACGACCAAAAACTAAACTGCGTGCTTAGTTTTATTCGGCCAGCGCTGCTAAAACTGTAAAGCGACCACAGTGCGGCAAGTAAAAGCTTCAAAGTTTCATTTTTTCCAGGAAAAAAATAAAAAAAAGTAAGAAAAAAAATTAAAGAAAATAAAAAACGAATGCAGAAAGGAAATGCAGCCAGCGAAATTTGATTGGAATTGTTTCCGGGAAACTTATTTCGCGGATTTTTCCAGCAGCAATTATGCGCAAATAACTTCGAGAGCTGATGAAAAACTCGGGAAATTTCCATAGCAAAATTAAATTTAATGGCCACCTAAAAGAGTTCACAATATTTTAGTTTATATGGTTAAAGAAATAAATTTCAATTCGATTATTTCCGCTTAATTTGCTTCCCGGCAAGTTTTTCTATAATTTCGTAAAACGTTCGAATAAAAAGCCATCGAATAATAAAGTTTAATGGCGTGGAAACAAATTTGAATAGTTTTTACTTATTACAATTGGCTGAAAGCAGAGTATTTTGATTAAGTTGGGATTGAAGTGTGTTCCTAATAAGTTATTTAAAAATAAAATGCTTGATTTTATCTTGTAGTTCATTTTCTACACACATTGTACATATTTTTAAAAGGTTCACCACCTGTAAACCCTTGTTTCGATTATAAAATCCTTGTAAAAATCCTCTCATAACAAAAACTAAATACTGTAGAAATTCTTGGCTTACTTTTTTTAGATAAATAATCCCCCAATTTGTGTGGAAATTCATTTCGGGAACACAAACCAATTGGGATGCAGTTGTTCCACTCCCGTTGCCATTGTGTTATGGTTGGCGTGCCATGTGAATTATTCATTTTTGTGGTATAGATTTACAATTTTCACGAGCTTCTACAGAACCTCCTTTTTTCTATTTTTATTTCAACATTTTTTCTAGTTTTGTTTGGTTTTTTTTTTGCATTGTTGATCCTTTATTTTTGGTGCATATAGTGTACATTCTTGCTGGTCCTCTGGTGGCGTTTGGTATTGATTTTCGTTTTCGCTCTGCTGCGTTAATAATAGTGGAAAAAATAAATCAAATCAGTTTAGCAACGAGCGGATATATCAATGTTGTTTTATGAATTTGTATTGGATTTCGACGGGTTCTCTCTTAATTAAATGTGCGCGGCTAGAATTTGCACAGCGTAATTGAATTACCATTGGACCAGTTGGACAGGAAACAAAAATGTTTCAAGGCGGGCACTAAGCGAAAATTGAATGAAAATAAAATTTAGTCAAGCGTAAATTTAATTTTAAGTAAATCAATTAAAGTTAAAGAATTCTAAGTCATATTTTTATATTTTTTTAAATATAAAACCTAAGATATCCTCTATACTTTTTTATGTATTTTCCCCCTTTTAATCATAATTTTCTTCTCTGATTGCAGGTTACCTTTGGCCCTCGATTGGCCTGATCTCCGTGCTGGTCTCTCTGCTGGCCTCCGTCTCCGGCGACGACTCGCTGGACACGCGTGAGGGCGTCGATCTGGTGCTCAAGTGTCGCTTCACCGAGCATTACGACTCGACCGACTTCACCTTCTACTGGGCGCGATGGACCTGCTGCCCCACATTGTTCGAGAACGTGGCCATTGGCGACGTGCAGCTCAACTCGAATTATCGGTGAGTATGTCCAGGGGCCCGCATATATCCTGCCTGTATCCTGCATTTCAGGCGGAGATTGGCCGAGATTGGCTCTGTCCTGTGCCGTGTGCAATGGACTGATAAATCACAGGCGGCCTCATAAATTCAACGCCATTGCTGATGGCTGTCAATGAGCTCGGCAGGGGGGGGTTTGGATGTCAAGGGTTAAAGGACATTTATTTAATTGCCGACGAGCGCGTAAGGGATTGTTTTTTCCCGTGACGATAAAAGATGAAGGATGCGCCCAAGTCTCGTGCGTTCAACTGTTAAATTTATTAAAATTGCCAGCGACACAGGCATCGACGTCGGCAACGTCATCGATGCCATTGTACATCATTAAATGTTCATCTGGCTGGCGATAATTCATTACCCCCACCAATATCAACGTTTTGGTGGTGCAAACAAGTTGATGGCTTCCCCTTTGCGCGTATCCTTTTCGTCCTTTTGCGCGAAGAGCCATCAGGCGCAGCTGTTAGGCCCATGATTCTAGGCTGGAAAAACAAAATTATTGTTTATGCCAGGACAATGGGGGAAAACAGAATTTGGAAAAGAGGGATTAAAGTTGTCCAACTTGGCTAATGAAGAAATAGCAAATGGATGAATAATTATACAAACTCAGGGTTTATTTTTAGCTTTAATTTAAAAATAGTAGTAAAATACTAAAAAAATTTTGCGAAATTTATATACAAAAAAAAAGGTTAGGGAATTATTTAGACTCTACTTTAATATATAAAATTCTAAATTATTATTTATTTGTCTCAGATTTTTGTAACCTTTTTATCTACTCACAAATTCCCCTAATTCATACCATTGTCCCTCAAGTATTGGCAACACATTGCGCTTTGGTTATGGAATTTTCCTTTAAAAATGGATAAATAAGAAAGGCAAATGAGAGAAAAGGGAGTGAGAGAAAATCGCTTGGGCGGAGAACTTTTCAAACTGTTTGAATAAAACGCGTTGAATACTGCTTGCCGTTGCCGGCATATTTATTTATTAATCATAATAATCATTTTCCACAGCATTTTGAGCGTGAATAAACAACAACAACAACAGCAGGAGCAGAGAAAACAACAACAAAAATAATAAAGAGAAAAGTATGGGTGGGCCGAGGGAAATATTCAATGCGGCGTATGCTGCAAATCGCTTGGAAAATTTCAACAGGCCATTCAAAATACACGCCAGACAAAAGAGGCCATCGCAAGGTTAAGGGGCGTGGGGCGGTGGGGCGTGGCCACCGCCAGACGACAGGCATAATAAATAAATGATCCAACAGATACATGTACTGCATGTTCTCGCTAAGTAGCCGCCGCCGCACAACATGCAAATGCCAAAAACGTGTTCGAAGCAAACGGAACATCGCCGAGCAGAGCCAAAATAAAATAAGAATTATTATTACACAATTTTGCTAATCGCGCGTTAAACAATTTGCTTGATTTATGAGGCCCCGGGATCCAGACTAATGGTCCAAAACGGAGAAGAGCGGAAAGAGGCGCAAATATATGTATCTAAAAATGTGGAGATTTGTGAAAGGGAGTGATGGGTTTTCAATGGTTTTTCGAGGAAACAAATATTTAGGAAATATAGAAAATATGGGAAATTATTTTACAGATAAATTATGTAGCAAATAGGGAAGTTTCTTAAATTTTTAATTTAGTTAACACATAAATATAAAGAATTGTTTAGATAGTTTAATAGCCATTTAATAGCCATTGAAATTAAAATAAAAGGTAAACACAAAATATATATTTATTCATGTTTTTGCTGATAGATGTTAATTTCTATCTAAACATTGGGATTGTTATTATATTATTTAATCATATAAAGTATCGATTCCTTAATATTTATTATAATGTTTTTATGGCCTCATTGATTTAATAAATAATTTTTACAACTATTTTAACAATAAAATCCTTTTGTTAAATAATTATTCTATGCTTTTATTTCTTTGTAAATTCATTTAATCGTTAACTATACTTTTTAATGCCACATAAATATTTTCACAAATATTTCCTTAACCTTCTCTATATAATAAAACTATTAAACAACTTGAAGCAATATCCTTCAGTTAGAAAATATTTACCCAAAGAAAAAACCCCCTAAACTAGCCATTAGGCAGTTTCCCCACTCCAAAGCTAAAGAAATTTCCCGGTTTTCCAAGTCAAGTTCTAGTTGTTAAAAGGCCATCAGATTGCTGGCTTTCTTTGTTTCCTTTTTTATTTTTGTGAACAGCCATACATTTAGTCATTGACAGGAGGCGGTGTACAAAAGGCAATTGTGATCCTTAAAAGGCGTGACCGACGGGAGCAAAAATCTTTTCAATTTTTTTATGCTCACAGCTTGCACTCAGAATGAATGGGTGCAAAATAAAAAAAAAAAGAAATAGAAAGAAAAACATAGTGGGAAAAGAGAAGGGTTTGCCTGTTTTGCATTGACATCGAAACAAAAGGCTAATTGGGATGTTAGACAAAAGGCGATGCAACTCTCTGGCTCACATTTTGCCGGTTGCCTGATTTTTTGCCAAGGCCTTCCACTCGCCTTTATGGAAAACACAGGCAGAAGGCCTGAAAAAATACAGGAAAAATGCCTGTTAGCCAGAAGTTTTCCCAACAGCAGGAACAAACAGCAGCCGTGGCAGCAAAAAGATAAATTGTTTTTTAAATGAATTCAATAAAGCGTGCGCCATAACAAAATACGAAATACTCGAAACACAAAGGGAAAGCAGCGACTTTCGTGGGAGATTTGAACATAAAACGCCTATACAGTCGGCATGGCTTATTTGCATTTCAATTTGCATAAGTGGAGGGCTCCCTTTCCAACCATATATATCCCCATATATATCCACGATAGATGTCGCGACGACCGTAGGCATCCGCATCGGGTTGGAAACAACACACGTGTTGCCGTTTCCAGGCTTCATCTCCCCACAAAAGTCAGCATTTGATCTGCGTATTTTGATGTATGTCTGCCGGCAAGGTAAAGGTTAAACGTTGACCCGCATAAAAAGGCAAAACACATCCAGGGCGGTGGGGGAAAACTGGTAACAGGACACCAGAAGGGGCGGGATGACTTAGGTCCTTCCATTGATAACAACACAAGGCAAGGTTTGCATAAATAGCAGAAATTATTGCCGCACATCCATCACCCGAAAAGGCGAAATGTGTCAGCTGAGTCGCAAGGCGCCTATATTATATAGTATATGTATTTGCAAACAAATAAGAACACAAGGGAGTGACTTCTCGTACATCAGAGACACCCATTGGGTGGAGTAAATGTTTAATATAAAATTTATAGAAATATTAACAACATTTTCACAAGTTAAGTAGTTGGTTTTTAGTTTCAAAGAGTAGAAACTATAACTTCTTTGACAGTCTCAAATAAGAAATAAATTATAAAATAAGTTTTAGAAAATCATTATTAAAATAATAATCCGATCTAAATATCAATTACAATTTGAATTTCCAAATAATTTGTATAATTCCTTAAATAAAATTAAATTGAATTTATATTTCCTAATATTATTAAAAATACCTTTTATAAAACACACATTCAAAATCACTAAAAAAATATACCCGATCATTGTACAATTATTTCTTATTTTATTTTCTAATGAAAAATCACCGTATAAATGATTTAAACATTTTTTAAATATAAAAATAAAGAATATTCTCACTCCAAACCTTTCAATTAAATTTCGATTGGGATATATTGGGCCTTTAAAATCAATACCGCAAAATAAATACAAAAGATAGAATGGATAAACCATTTTAGCTCTTCCCTTTGGCAAGCCCTTTGCCTGGTTTTGGCCCCCTGGGAGTATCAAAATTTTTGCTACCACAACAAAGACTCGGCCGTGGTTGGCGCCAGGCGAGCCTTTTGGGGCTTTGGTTGCAAATCAAAATTAAAAATCGATAGACAGCATGAGTTTCATATTAAATTTCTTTTTAACACAATTGAAAAATGCCTCCCACTGATGATGTTCCCGCATGCTTCCGCTTTTTTCATTTCTTACGTTCACCGCTTTCATTTTTGCTTTTTCTGTGTGTGTTTTCCTATCTGTTCAGTGAAAAGCAAAAATTTCTTCTTTTTTTTTATTGTTTTGCACGCTTTGGCAGCGAAATGTTTGCGGCACTTAAACAACAAGAGGAGGGAAAACACAGAGCAAAATTTCCAATATCATTCGGCAAACAGGCGCGGCGATTGTAGCGGGTTTCGGGGACACTCGAGGTTGTTAAGGTCATCAAAATGACAATTTTTGGGTTGGGGTGGTAGGAACCGCAGCAAAAAAGATAAGAGCTACATAACATTGGCCACTGGTCAGAGTCGGAAAACGAAACAATTCCAGACTCAATGCCAATATAGCAATAGCAATCCCCAGTACAAGCCATCCATCACTCGCCGGGCTCCTGCGTGATCGTTGATGGAGTAGGGCAATTTTAAAATTTGATTGATTCTCAGAACTTATTGGAAATTAGCTGGTCAAGTGAGTAAGCGAAAAACGGGGGCTGAAAATGCGGCGACTATTCAATAATCGGTGATTTGAAATCACTGGAAAGAAGTCTAAAAGTAGGCAGTGATTTATCTTGCTTCAGGAATGTTGGATAAACCATTTAGAGCAGCGTTTGTTAGAGATTTTAAATTATAAATTTTATATAGATAAATTTATATACATTATAAGCTCACAAAAAGTAAAACTTTTAATACAAATCTCTTTATAAACACATATATTTATTTGAAGCCCCTTCCCCTCCCTGTAAATTTTTTATAGCCACTTTAAATCCACCCTAAAAACCTCTACAAAACGACCATAAATCAATCACAAACAATCAACAATTAATCTGGCAACCAAAAGCGGTTCCCTGCCATCAAGAGCTGACCAAATTTCAGCCAACATTCAGCTGCCATTTCGATATATATCACAAGCCCCTTTCAACAATCGCATTTAATGATTTCCACTTCGCGCATTAAATGACTTTACGACCTAGGACACGGATTTTGCAGATTTGCCAAATGCAATGCACAAACCCCAAAAGAGGCTTAGTGCCCCGCCATGTGGCGGACACACCCGCGCACACCCCTCCCCATATACTCCCCTGTCAAGAGCGGTTCTTGCCCCTTCCGCTGGTCGCATTTGCACACTCGCAACGGCTGTTGTTTTGTTGTTTCGGTGCTCGTGGCGTTGCGTAAATTAATTTCAGTCGCTAAGCGTAATTTAAAGTTAGCTTAAGCCGGTAGACACATACATAACCGCAGAAGGGTCGGGCACAGAGAGAAATAGGGGGGTGGAAATTATGAGTAACAGAGCGTTGAAGTATTTACAAAAATTAATACATCTAATATTAAATTTATATTAAAATATTAGGGAAATCTTTGAAAAACTTTAAAATAATATTTTCAAGCTCAAACAATCAAGAAATAGATGCAAAAACTAATAAGCTAATAAAACAAATTACAATTAAGACTAATTACAATCAAACTTAGTTCTTTCCGCCTAATTAGTTCGCCAAATCAAGTTGTAGCTTCAATTATTATTCTCTCTGACTTGATGGTTTTCTTTTTTATTTATTGTGGAAAAGTTTTTCCTGTGTACACACACTTTGGCAGCATAAACAACAGTCGGGAAAATAGCAACAAACAGTCTCAAACTCGCCGCTGCTTCATGCAAATACGCACATGCGGTGTGGCGGTTTGTCCAAGGGAAAGGTCATGGCAGAAAACCCCAGGAAAAGGGAGAGAATATACGGGGGGGAAGAAAACTGAGGAAAATAGGGGGGAAAACAGTGTGGAAAAGCGAGGGCGGAACAGAAGGTGTCCCGGCCACCCGCCGGCCATGTGAAGTTCATAAAGCCTCGGGCGCCACCCAGACCGAAAACCGAAAGCCAAGGGGCCGCCGCCGGAAGTTGTCCGCCGTACGAAGTGCGACTTGTCAACGTGTACTTCCGGCCGCCATTCTTTGCCGCAATAACCGCAGCAACGCTGAGGGTGGGAGTGCGGACTGAATGTGAAAATGGTGGCCAGGAAGAAACGCAGGAGCCATGGCCATGACACACACAGACACAGGAAGCAGTTGGCCCGGCCGCCTCCGATCCTCTCTTCTGTCCTCCTTCCTCTTCTGGCCACGGTCGCCAAACTTTATGAATAATTCAGTTTAAATGTTTTTTTTTTTTATTATTGTTGTTGTTGTCATTTGCTAGCTTACACTTGGCTGGGTCGTTGGGCTTAAAGACTCTCAAGTGCGACTTATTTAATTTGAATACTTAGAAATTATGGAATTTACCTTCGTAGGAAGAGCAGACTTTTGAAACAATATAATGAGGCAGTAATTTAAATAGCGGCAATGGTTTTAAATATTTGTTACGGAAATTAAGTGATTAGCTTAGGGGAATTAGAATTAAAATTGTGAAAAATTGTATAACTGTGTATTTAATGATACCCGTATAAGAACTAGTTAGAAGTAGTATTAGATGTGATAGGAAATTAATTGTATAAATTATAATATAAGAAAAAATTATTTAAATTATATCGCAAGGCCCAAATGCCATTTTAAAATATCTTTTGTACAATATCGGACCACATGACGTATACATAATATTTTCAATTAATTTGTATAACTACTTTTTAACTTCTTTTAACTCATACGGCATATGCGTAATAATTATAAAATAATTATAACATATATATAAATCCTTTCGCAAGCCCAAAATGCCATCTCTACCTTCTGGAAATCTCACTTTACTAGACAAAGTAGATATTTATGTATATGAAGCTATTCCTAATAACTCCCGCTTCAGTTTCATTGAAAATACTTGCATTCAAGCCATAAACTCAGAGTGTGTGCTATTTTCTAGTTGCATTATTAATATTGTAGACATTTTCCCCTGCAACTAACTAAGCACTTTCTCTAGAATTTGTGGCACAAACTTCAACACATTACGTATACGCCGCGTAGTGCGTTTGAGTGATGACGGCTGAGGTGGAATGAGAATGTCGCGCTGTCGACTGGTAAAGTTGATGTTGCTAAATTTTGTTGTTTATTATTTGCTGGCTGTTATTGTTGCAAAGTCGTCGACGACAATGTCACTGGAGGCGTCAGCAGACAACGTTGGAATTCCCGCTGATGTTGCTGCTACTACTGGTGCTGCTTTTGTTGTTTCGGCGATGTTTCGACGTAAGTGATTTGGAAACACCTGCTTAACATGTTGCCAGGTAGACGACGACGACGGCGACGACGACACCTCTCTCTCTTGGCATCCTTCCCCAGCTCCTGCTCCATTTTCCCCTTTTGTGTCGACATTTATTAAGCTTGTTGTTGCCGCCGCTGCTGTTTTGTGGCTGCCATAATACAGTTTAGATGGCGAGCGACTACCCCGAGGGGAAGCCATTAACACAGGCACTGCTTCATGTCTTGCCTCCGTCTTCCTTGGCTTGCTTCCTGGGCATCCAGGATGCTCCTCAAGCTCATAAACTTTGTCAACTAACATAAATTTTATGTAATAATTTTTCTAATCAGAAAATGAATATGCAGTGTCTCGTCGCGGGTTTTTCCCTTTTTGCCCATTTTTTGAGGTTTAAAAAAAGGGATTTTCTGAGTTTTTTGGAATTTTATTAACCACTTTTTTTTTGGGTTTTCTTAAATAATTCATATAGTTTTGGGCTTACATATTAGTATTATTTTATAAGATTTTTCCCTTCTACTTAGAAGAAAATCTATTTTTTTTTTGTTATGTATTTAAAATCGACTTTGTTATCTTCTTATTTTTTATAGCACCTCAAAAAAGAGTTCCCTAAGATTTTCATTAAAACATCTCAAAGTATATAAAAAATAATTTTATTTTTCAATTTACAAGCTTAACAACCCCACTGACTACCTTGTATCTCAATTTTTAAGAGCTCATCTAAAGCAATCTTACCATTTTTAAATACATTTTTAAATGCCGCAAAATGGCGTTCGTGCTGTCGCTGCTGCCACTGCTGTTTGTCATTCGCCGTTAAAATCAATTTACGACAAAATAAACACACGCACTGTCCTGGAATTCCACCCAAAACTCCCAGCAAGGAGCGAGGAGCCTGGCCCCAAGCTCCAAACCAGAGCAATATTCACCCCTCGATCCCATCTGCCTTGTGTTTGCATTGCTGCGTTGTTTGTTTGTTTCCTGCTGGCGCTGTCACAAGCACCGGCATCCATCCAGGACCTACGCCAGGCACCCAGTGTATCTGTATCCAGGATCCAGGATCCCGACTGAAATGAGGAATCAGTGGCAACGTCTGTCGCTGTCACCTTTAATGTAGAAATATTTTTTACTCATGCCCGGGCCATTGACAGACAATGAAGAGGGTTTTTTATGGTGTGTGTGTGTCCAGAAGGAGGAAAGCTTATCGAAAATTGGCTTAAGGATGTGTGTGCGCTCCTGCCAATTTAATGGTCGGGCTAGGGGTTCCGGCGGTTTAATGTCCACAGAGCAACTTTAAGTCCACCCCGAGCATAGTTTATGGCCAAACTTTATGAGGGGTGAAGCTCATTAAGTGCGAATATCGGGCATTAACATCTATATAGAGTTGCAGGCGAATGGGTGGCACCGGACGCTCATTAAAAGCTAAAGCTTGGCAAGGATTTCTTGCTATCAAAGGACAGCAAGTTACAAATTACACAAGTTGAAGGAAAAATATGAGTTAAATTGTGGGAATTTTCAGGCAAAGAAAGTTGAACAAAAACTACTGAAAATAGAAAATAAGTGGAATAAGATGCTAAAATAAATTCCTCTCTATACTTAAAAGTTCTTTCCCAGTGCTAAGCCACAAAAACCTAAATCAAATCAATTAAATTTTCGCCTGCCTGGGCCCCATCAATAATAAATGCAGCTTTCTTTTGCGATTACACCAATTTGAGCACTTCTCTGGCGGAGAATAAAAATTAAAATTTAATGAAAATGTAACCAGACAGCAGCTTCATCCTTGTTCGTTATTCGTGATTCGCGCTCAACTTTCACAGACAGCTTAAGTCGTAACATAATTTTCGGGGGAATATTTGAGCTTTTCGCTGGCGCAGTAATTAAAAATTCAACGCGCAAAAATCAACAGGAGAAACTGAACTGAAATCTGTTAACTGTTATCCCGGTAACCTGTTACCAATCGCTGGCTGGCATTCCTTGATGATGAGCAGGTGTGCCAGAAAAAGCTGAGAAGTTTTTCCACGCGCTACCCTCTTCCTCTCGTTCCTTGCGGAAACTGTCGGAAAATAACAATGAATGCGGTGAGGGGTTCGGCTTAGCCTGGAGGATGGCATGATGGAAAACAGGGGGGTTTTCCCAGCAGCAGCAGCAGCTGTTGCCTAGCAACCCCCCACTACGCCCCCAAGGAACCGAGACATTATTGCTCCCGCGAGGCCACAAGCAAAAAAGAAATACATAGTTTCGTGACGCCCCTCCCAAAAACTCCAACTCCGGGGGCAGGCAGGGCAAGGCCGTGGGTTAAGGGCTTCCCCTGGATGACAACGCTTGTCGATGATGACTATGGCGATGATGATTAGAACGAACGGCCTCCGAGGATTCCGCACGCAGTTGGGTCCTGTGGCCATTGCCTTAATTACGTGGAGATAAGAAACGCAAATATAAATATAGGAACGCCTCACAGTTGGCTCAGGTACAGGATAAATTAATTAAAAGGGAAAATATGGGATGGTAGCCCTGAGAAAATGGTCTAGAAGATGTTTAAGATTTTATTTTCTAGCATAAATTATCCTAAAATATATTCCTTAATGTTGAATTGAATTTTCAAGAATTAATTTATATATAATTAGAGTTTAGCTTTGTAAAGGTTCTCTTTTTTAAACTTGTAAATATTTGAAATTATTTAAGGATATATTTTATAATCAAAAGGTTTGTGGTTTAGGAATGTTTCATTTTCCTATTAAAGACCTTCCCTCATCAACACCCTTCACTGTACACCCGCCCCAAAAAGAGGATAGAACGCGAGACAAGTGAAGGGGTGGTGGCCAATGGAGGCATAGAGGTGGCAGTGGGTGAGGACTTTGGGTGGCACAACTCAAAGTGGCAGTTGGCCTTGCGAAGCGGACGCAACAGCTGCGCTCACTAAACGCTCCGGCATAAACATAAAAAGTCTATGAAACTGTCATAAAGCAGGCAATAGAAGCGAACGACCGGCGTGGGGTCTCTACCCACTTTCTCACTCTCTTTTTCCCAACAAATGGTGCAAATGCCACGCCCCTTACGAGAAACGCTGCCGCCTCCCGGGTGGCCTTGTCAGTGGCTAAAACTCATTTGTAAGGCGTTGCTCATAAAAAGCAGGAGGCGATGCCAAAAAAAATCGGTCTAAAGAAATTAGACAATGGCCTGGATTCACGGCGAGAAAATATAGCGTGGGGAAAGAAATCTATATAAATTTGGAAGGTTTTCTTTATTTACTTGGTTAAATTAGTATTTTATTAAAATAAGTACGTTATTATTAATATATTATAATATTAGAATGATTTAGATTTTTTTGACTGACAGTTCGCTGTATATTTATTTGATGTCTTTAACGAAGAATTATTAATCATATTGATTATATTTATTAATTTTAATTTTTTTATTAGTTTAAAGTGGCTTAAATTGATTTACCAACAATTAAAAATTTAAGTCAAAAACAAACTAGTTATCAAAGAAAAGACAAAGCTAATTCCCTTGTATTTCGACTGAGAATATGAAAGAATATGCCTCAAATCTCTTGGAATATTTCGGTTTATGACCAAAAATATTAATTTTCAAAACAAACTTTACCAAATAATTCTTTAAATTGAACGAATATTATTTTTCGACATCTGTCTTTGTTTTCCAAAGAATTTTCTCTGAGTTATTCCCGAATTTTTGGCCATTAGCCAGCAACTGTAGACGAACTTCTTCAACTGTCATCTAGGGCTGCGCCTAAAAGTGAGCTTTAAAATTTGCTCAAAGGAGGTGGGGTTGCCATGGGAAGGAGTGTATGTGAGTGAGTGTGTTTCAAAGTATTTTTTCTGGTCTGGCAAAGTCAAAAATTATCTAACAACACGGTGCTAGAGACAGAGGGGGAGTTGACTTAGGAAAGCTTAGCCATTTCATTTTTGGCCCCGTTGTGCGGGTGTGTGTGTGTGCCGGGGTGTGTGTTAGGAAAAGATTATGCGCTTATAATGGGTCCGCAAGTTTTTGGACCCAGGCAAATCTCTACGAAATTGGCTTTTGAGCGCACATAAAATGCGAGAAGCGGGACGGCGGCTGCTCTGTGCTTTGTTGTGTTGTGTATATTACACTGCGGAGCAAAATAGCAGAACCGGGAGAACCGTCCCAGAGATAGGCGGATTGTTCAAACAACATGCACACACAAACACACACACACACACAGACAAATGTAAACAAAAGGCCCATAAATTAAAGCAGAAACGAAGCGAGATACACTCTGAATATGGAGGCAAATATCGTATGTGTGTGCACTCTCTCTAAGAAAAAGGGGAGTGGTGGGGGGGCACACACTCCCGCTTGTGTCGTAAAACGCAGCATAATGAAACATTATAGAAATCATAAAAATCAACATCATATTTATGCATATAAAGCGGGCAACAAAACATCGGACTGTCAGACAGACAAAAGCCAAAAATTGCTGCAGCAAAATGCAAAATATGCTAAATGAAATGTAAAGCTAAGAAGGAGGAAAGAGAAGAGGAAGGAGGGAAGGATAGAGAGAGGGGGAAAAGCGCATAAAACAAGGAAACATGGATGAAACACAAAGGAGTTACGGATGGAATCCCTCGACTAAGAAATGTTCTGCTTAAATTTAAGGTGCTTATTTTTATCTATATATTGAAGTGCATAATAAATTATAATTAACTATAAATATTTATATAAAAAACCCTGAATATATTATCCGTGGAAAATACTCCTAATACTCATAATTAAATATACTAAATAAATATGTATATATTTTTAATCATATTTTATTATTATAACATCTGGTTTAGGGATGATATTTTTTTTGGTGTTCTGTTGTAGTACTAAAATCTTAAATAATTTGAATATCATCACCACAGCATTTTCTGAAAAAATAATATACTTATTTACCATACAATTTCATAATATACTCATTGTTACAAAAACATTTCTATCACAGTTATGCCCCTTCAAAGTCATGTCCAAAAAAATTATGCAAAGTGTCCCTACGTACGCACAAAAAAGATCTGTTTGAGCAGCTTGTTCCTCCCACCCTCTCCTCTCAGGCTCGTAAATAAGCCGGCGCGGAAGAATATTAACAAGAGTTCAAGGCTAGGGAAATTTTGGTAAAAGGGGGGAAAGTTAAGGGAACCTACCAGAGCGCGAGAGACTCATAAATTTTCCACTGCAATTTTCTTCTAGGCCTGGCCGCACAAATTATAAGTAAGTCTGGGGAAAGCACACACACATTCCCTACTCTGATTTCAGGGAAAATGTGTTTCTTGGAAAGATTTGGGAAGTCATATGTGTTTATGTGCGTCTCCTCCACTGACCAAAACCTTCTGTCATATTAACATTTATATTTCACACTTATTTTGACTGCGGCGACAACGCAGCAGATATTTTACTGCCATGGCTGCTGCTGGTGTTGTTATGACTTTGCTCCTGCTGGCCAACAAATAAAAATTGACGGTACACGAAAGTAAAAAAAAAAAATAAGAAAAATAGAAAAGAGACTTGGCTGAAATGTAGGAAAAACTAAAGGTGAATAATATATACCCTTATTTTCATAGAGTTTTCTAAGCTAACCCTTTTAATTTTCTAAGAACCGAAATGTCATACAATTAATAAAAGAATAAATAAATTTTTATAAACAAAATATTAAAAAATTAAAATAACTCCTTATCAGACTCCTTAAAATTAACAAAGCTTTATAAATTTAGTTATATAATTTAATTAAATATATTTAAACCATATTTCTAACTAAGTCATATTATAATGATCTTATTCCGTTGACTATTCGCTTTCTTGTAAAGCATTATTTTTATAGCTCTGTTAGAAAAACTGAATTACTTCTTTTTTTGGCCAAAAGTCCGCTCCACTTACATAGTTGACTTTTGGCCATAAAAAAAACGGATAAAAGCATATATCTCAAAAATACCAAACGAGCGCAAGCCGCAAGCACAGCTGCAGTTTCGGATTCAGTTGCCTTTCGGGCACCACAAGAGGAGACCCCTTAAAAAAAAAAAAAATCCACTGCCCCCTTCCCTCGGGCCAAATGCACCCCCTTCGAATTTCCCCGTTTTCCCTCGCACTTCCCCTATGCAGCTGTCAGTGGTTTGACTTTGCTTAAAGCTCCGGCCACGCCCTCAGAAAACCCAGTTATGATTTATGCACATTGCCCTGTGAAATCTATTGAGAAATCAGTGACAGTGGAGAAATATGCGGAGCTGGACAGCAGATGGCAGCTGCTTGTGGGGATTCCGGATTCACGATTCTGGACACGATGATGCATAGCTATGAACCACGCTCTCTCCTTCTCTCCATCTGCTTGGCTTTGATATTGTCAATATCAAGAGTCATTGCGGCTTTTAAGCCAGTGTCCCCATCTCAAACCCCCTACCCCCTTGCTGTTTTTTCTGCTTATGTGCCATGAATAAACATGGAAGCCACAAGAAAATGCAAACAAACAAACAAACAAACGAATAAGCTGAGATTTTTGCCACCCCATAAAAGCCCCTGGAAAAGGAGAACAAAACAAATGCAATCTCACTTATCCACTCAACAGGCTTATGATTGGAGGCCCACGGAGTGCAATGGGAATATTTCTGATGTCCTGAGACATCCTGCTGCTCCTCCTTTTGTACATTCACGACACACAATTCAGGCCACATTTGTCAAGTAATTGACTTTGATTCGCATTCCAGATGCGACTGCATATGGAAAATGTGCAAATTCTCAGGGAATCTAATGTCTTTGATGGAATTTTGAAATGGGAAGGGGTCTTATTGATAATTCAGAGATCTTAACGCTAAGAACGTTGCATAGTTCTAATACTTCTCAATATTTTATATAAATTATTTACCATTTCTAAAATACAAATAAAGGTTTAAGGACCTATGAAAGAGTTGCCAGTTCCCTTAAAAGTTTAATGTTATTATTTCCCCCTTGAGCTTCTCAAAAGGGCTTAAGGCACCCTTATCAACTTTGATCATATAGCGCACCCAACTTTAATTTCAAGAAATTGTCGGAAAGGCGACAGCCATATCAGCCATAAATTTGACCTTCGGTGGCAGACACATTTTTTTCTGTACGTTGCCCTTATCAACACCTGGTGACAATGACACTAAAACCTTTGCCAAGGATAATATGTGAGTGTGAGCCCTGCTGGTGCCAGATCACAGTGGTGACTACACCAACTGTTAGTGGTACACGGAGGAAACAAGAAAATGAATAAAGAACTATTTCAATTAAAATAAGAGCTAAGTTGAGAGCTGAGAGTAAAATTTTTAGAAATTATTTGGAATTTATATACCAATATTATTTAATATTTAACTCCTTTCATTAATTGCTTTATTTTTTAGTTAAATATAAGGCTGTTGTAGGAAAAGTTCTTTAATTCTGTATCAGCACCCCTGCATTTTCTTTAGGAAATTATATCTGCTTCAACAAAATATGTATTTAAAATAAAAAGTACAAGAATTTTTCATCAGTATTTCTTATTTTGTAATGAGATTTTCTAAAATAAATTTTTAAAAATCAATTCCTCTTACTAGCTGAATATCTGAAATCCCTCTTAGATATTATAACTATTCCCCATTTTTCTCTCAGTGTTTCCCTGTTTTTTGCAATACTCCGAGTGTGTGACTGTATGCGTGCCTGCGTTCGCCTGACTGCCTTGACCTGTCATATCGCTGTCATTTGCACACATTTACCGTTAACGTTAAAGAGCGAACACACTCGCCCATACACGCACACTCACTTACATACACACACTCACACATAAAGGTGTACAAAGCTGGTTTCTCTGAGAGCAGCGCAACATCAAATGTTGAGGGTGAAGGGGATTGAAGGGGCTTTTGGAACGGGGGCTCCAACTGTAGCCAAGGCGACAACAAACATCACATAAGGTAAATAGTTTAGCTGGCAAGGCCACACTGGCTTGCCAGCCCCTCCCCCTTTTGGGGGGCTGTCACAAGATTGCATTGAATTTGAAAGGCACAAAGAGGTAGTCCCCCTCAATCCTAGGTTCCAAGCAGAGTGACAAAAATATTTAAAAAAAATAAACTAATAATAAACCTAATTAAAATCAAGCAATTTTCTTGAAATACTATACTTTATTTTCTTTTATTTTGTTAAATTTTATGTACAATTTTAATTTTATATAAATTTCAATTGACTTTTCCCTGTGTGTACCAACCAGGACCAGTTCCCAATCCGTGCTCTGTCGCCTGGACAGCAGATAAAGTCAACACAGATACATGGGAATCAACAAACACACACATAGCTGCAGGGAGACAGCTTCAAATTGGCCAGAGGAGAAGGGGTTTTTCGGTGGCCACTACCAGTAGATGGACATGACAACACTGTCTCGTTAAAGGCGCCACAGGAGCTGGGAGAGGAGCGGGATTCGCAGGCATTTATAGAAATTTTGCACAAGAGCAGCGCCAATATTGGGCAAATAAGATGGCAATAGAAGCCTATGACAACTATGAGATACTTATTAGGTTCGAGAAGATACTATATTTCAAGTGAAAAGTAGGGAAAATATTTATTTAGATTTGCAACATATATAAATATGTACCTGTAAGGCAAGTACGTTTTTAAAAAGACAAACACAAATATTAAATTAAACAGAACAATATTTTTAATTAAATTTAATTATTTAAATATTTTAAAATATTTATTTAGATTTTATAAATGCTTAAAAATTAAATTTTCATCAGAAAAGGAAATCTCAAAAGAGAAAATCAAATATTTAATGAAATAAGAAATTATATATATGATTATTAAAAAAAACTCTTTAGAAACCACAATTTCAACTTATTTTTTGATAAATTTCACAGATGCAGGGTAACCCAAGAACGCATCTCAGATGTTAAGCCTATAAGCTTGATGGATATAGATATATGCGGCAACCCAACACACCCATTTTCTACTCCTCCCCCCCAGCCCATACAATCGCATTTAGCATGAATGTCGCCTTTGCATAACAAATGTTAGCAACATGTTTCAATAATGAGGCCGACGTCGTCCCACTGTACAGTAATCCCCAGCCGCCGGCGGCCACTGATGAGCTGCCATGTTGCACGATTGAGACATGCGTTGCGTTGCACCCCAAGCCCCTACGGGTGCCTCCATTTTGCGATGCTTGGACAGCGTTTCGAGGCTAAACTAGGCACCAAATTAATCGTTTCCACTGTGCGGTTAGACTGACCCCTTCTCCATTTTCCCACGATGCCTCCCCTTCTTCGTCTAAGCCTGGTTTTGGGGGGGAGCGAGGCACGCGTCGAGTGTATGCGCCTCATTTGTTATGGCCATTTGCATAAATAAGTCACTGGCACTGCCAAATGGGACCAGCTTTGGAGGGTGAGAGGGAGGCTTTTGGAGGTGGTTTTAGGGAGGGGTTTTTTGGAGAGGTTTTTGGGGTAAGTTTCGGTGTATCCATCAGTTGAGATTGTGTGAATAACTTGATGAACGGTGTGGGAGGCGGGGGTATATTTGCTTGTTCGCTGATTTGTTGTCCTGTTTTCATTTATTTATTTACTTTTCCCACGGAAGTTATAGTTATAGTACTTTCAAGGGATTAAGTTGGTAAACAAATAGGGAGTGTGAAGTCATTGATATTATGAAGATAGTTTTAAGAAGAACTTTGAGTAAATTTGAATGTTTGAATGTGCTTAAAATTTCTGAAATTCTTGGATATGTAGTACATTAATAAATTAATGATAATATGCATATAGATACACTTTTAAATATAACATTATTTAAGGCATCAAATATTTAAATAGAAATCAATTATTGAAAGCAGGCAAATAGATTTCTTACGTTTTTTTGAAAGAAGTTATAGATAATTTAATAATTATAAATTTTTTTAATAACAAAATATAAAGCTATGGCCTTAAATTTAATTCTAAGCTTGTTTATTTATTAATCCCTTTTTCTTAGTTTCTTTCTCAACTAGTTTTATATTCATTTTTCAACTTAGAACATATTAAGCTCTTTTCCCAAAGAAACTAATTTCCCTGATATTGCGATTATTTTCTTTGTTGTCATTGGATTTATTTCACTGTCCTTTACTTTACTGGCTTTGGCTTTACTATGTAGTAGAGTCAGGAAACTAATAATATCGCTGATTATCCTTGTTTATTTGCCGCGGGAGACAAGCGGAAGGCAGTGTAAGTCCAAACAAAGGGAAGAAAGCGAAACTGTAAGCACCGAACAATATTTAATGGTCACAACAATGGGGAAGAAAAGGGTCCTCACTGCTCCCTATCACTTTCTCCCGCACTTTCTTACCCACTTTCCCTCTTTGAGTTTCAGGGCTGCGTGACAATATGCCGTTTAATTATACGTCGCGACCCTTCTTCCTTAATCCCCCTCGTCCTCTTTTTGTTTCTGTTGCTGTTGTTGTGATATCGCACACACATTTTAAAAGTCAATTATCCGCACATAACGCACATCGTTGAGTGGGCCAAAAGGGGGGTCGAGGTGGGGCTGGGGGCGGTAGTAACCCATCGTCCTTGCCACGCGTCAATTTTGGCGCGTTTACATTTTTTTCCTTCCCCTCTCAGTAGCTCTCTTTTCAGCTTCCTTTTCTGCTGGCACTGGCAGAAAATTATTGTTTTTAAAATATTTATATGAAGTTTTTAAAAGAAGATTTGTAGTAGATTTTCTAAAATTAAAATAATATTCTTTTTTGAGAATATAATTAACACCTACTAAGAACCTTTAACTCCCAAGCTTAAAATTAAAAGACTTAATTTTGAATATATATTTCTAATAAATAAAATTAACAAATGCATCAAATTAAAAAGTATTTTAAAATTAGAAAAACTCTTCTTAGGTATGTCAAACATTTCTTAAAATATTTTAAGCTTTTTTTTCTCAAATAAATTTCTTAAAATTATATTCAAAGTCCCACTAGTTTTTCTCAAGTGTTTCAACTTTCTCATTGAGAAAAGCGGGGTAAAAAAAGTTTATTACTTTCACAAGACGACTCCTTGGCATGCGAAACTGAAGAAAGGCGACTGGCGGGCTGGAGACTGAAGAGCGAAGAAAAAGGCGACGAAGGATGTCCCGGCAAATTGAATTACATGAGACATGAGACCGGGTAACGAGGAAAACGAGCCATAAGACTTCGATACTAAACCGATAATAACATAATCAGCCCACGCCCAAGTCCCCATCCTTCCTACCCTCCTGTCATACGCCGCCCATGACCAACTATAAAGTGAGCTTTAGTTACCGTTAACAAGCCAAGTGGCTTGCCTCAGGTTTTTCCCCCTCATTTCCCACAGTCCATCTTCGCTGTCTTTCGCTCGATTGATAGTGCGGCAAAAGTTTGTAAGCTGGCCAACCGAGTTTTCCTCGCTTTTCCTTGTCAATCACACTGTGATGAAGGATTGGGGGATTCTTTAGTACAAAGGGATTTTTAATACAAGGCTATAAAATGATTGAGGTTTAAGATAACTACAAAAATCAGTTATATAAAAAATATATTCCCTACCTAAACTTTATTCTTAAGTTAATTAAGAAAATAATTATGATCTCCACTCCTCAGTAAATATTCTTTAAAATCTTTAAAAACATTTTTCTTTAATATCAATGAATTTTCTTTATTATTTTTCCTCTTTAAATGATCCCATATAGGTCAGTGTAATTGTTCAATACTTTCCGCATAAAGTGCGCACAGTGTGTGTGGGGCATCCCATGGACCCATTGAGGCGAAAGGAGGCATTGCCATGTAATTGGCAACAATTTGCATAACAATTCAGCGACTGTTTTGCATAAGTCCTGCGACGATGCAACATAATAACAGAATGGGGGAAAGAACAAGTAAGGCTGGGAGGCTGTGGGTCCAGGATAAGAAGGGGGAGGCACTTACGAACCCACATTAGAAATTCCTTCTTTCGAGGCTGCAAGGACATCGCCAAGCTGAGCCTCCTGGCAGAGGCAATTATGTGCTTCGCTTGAGCCGCTCTCCAACATACACGACTCCCTTTTTTTTGTGCCTCCTCCGTGTCCTACCATTTCCATTCATTTTCCTAGCATTTTCCACCCGCTCTTAAGCATCCTTTCAAGACAGGCTGCCTCGTAAAAGTCGCTGCCGGAAATGCAATGGCAAAGGCAGTTGGAGCAAGAAAAAAGGAAGGAGTTTTCACTCCCAAAAAGAAATCTCAGATGCAACCATCCTCTCTCCAGTAACCAGTAACCAGTAGCCTTTTTCCCATTTTTTTCCGTCTTACACACCCACACTCACTCTTGCTGGAAAGTTATCAAAATTGAAATTTTTTTTTTTTAATTTAATCTTTTTTTTTTTAGAGCGAAGTTTGCATCTCATTGCAGCCACTGAGGAAGAAGTTTATAAGACCCACTTTAATAATGTCGAGTGCTTGATTTCTGCCACGCCCCTTTTCCCCTACCCACTCTTGGTTGGCGGAAAATCTCATCATAAGAAATTAAAACTTAAATACAAAAGCCAAACCTAGGAAGGAGTAGTTTTCCGCGACCATATTGTAGGCAGAGGGGTTTATCCTTGTATTTTATAAACAAGCAAAAGGAAAAGCTATAACGATAGAGGGAATATTTTGTGAGTTCCAGTTGACGGCTTGGAAATTTGTATAATTTGTGTTAATTTTTCTTGGGGTGATAAGTTAAAGAATTTTTCTAAAATTACCCAAACTACCTACCATTTTTAATAAATTTCTTGAAATAAATTTTGTTTAGTTTTTAATAGTGTCTAAACTAAATTAAGAATCCAGCATACCCCTAATATTTACCTACAAAAAACACCAAATGAAAATGAAATGAAAAGCTCTGCGGAAGTATATGCAACAGTTTTGTAGCTATTACGCTTGATTGAGTTTTTCCATTTGGTTTTAGCCAGTCAATCCGCCAAAAATAACATCATCCCAGTGCCAGTCCCAATCCCTATCCCGGACCTCCCCTTTAGCCCATCATCAAGGTAGCGCCCGCCATGTTAAATTAATAAAAATGTAATGCCCAAGACAGGACCTCAGGCTTTAGCTACAGCTTCAGCGTCCGGCACAAGAATTGGGCTAATAAATTTACAAAAATGAGTTCGACGCTTAATTTGCCATGAGCATTTTTCATTTTATTTCGCGCCGGCCCCGGACGCCAGTACATGGCTTTTAAGCCCCAACAACAAAACGAAATCCAAAAAAATAACCGAAAACAGAACAAAAATGAAATCGAGGGAAAACCCAACACGGAAAACAGAAGGCGAACGAAAATGAAAATGAACAACACACAACAGGCAGGCTGAAGTGAGTGGCGGAAAATGATGGCAGAAGGGAAGCTACTTAACGAAAACAAGTGAGGAGAAATTTATTTTCCAGGATCTCTCTAGAGAGAAACCATGACTGCAGGATGCCCTGCTACGTATAGGTAAACTTTGGCATTAGCCTAGGATTTTATTTTGAGAGATTAAAAGGAGAGAGTTTGGGATAATACCGATAAGGGGATTTAAAATTTATATTTGTCTAAAATAACATAGGAAATTTAATATTAAACAAATTTTACAATATATATATTTATTTCTTACTTTTTAAATACATAACTTATATAGTATAAAACTCCTATATTTCCCTAAAAACCATACAACCTTATGCTGTACCCTACGTGACCACCAGAGCATTAACTCCACAATAAAATGTAAACTGCGTACCTACATACTTTCGTTTCGTTTATATAAAGATAAACAAATATAGAAATAAATAAATATATGTATATATTTATATAATTGTATGTACAGCTGCTGTAAATCAACAGAAAAAGCTCGCAGTTAATTTACATAAAGTAAAAGTTTTTCCTCTTAATAAATCGCTTCCAGAGTTTATTCAGAACTGAGTTCACAATTTGCTTATTTTCTCTTTGATTTTTGCTTGCTTTTAGCTTGGACTTTCGGCCGAGTCGCGGTATTTACGATCTGCAAATCAAGAATACCTCCTATAATCGGGATAATGGACGCTTTGAGTGCCGCATCAAGGCCAAGGGCACTGGTGCCGATGTCCATCAGGAGTTTTATAATTTAACAGTACTCACAGCACCACATCCGCCGATGGTTACGCCTGGAAATCTGGCCGTGGCCACCGAGGAGAAGCCTCTGGAGTTGACCTGCGGCAGTATAGGAGGTTCACCAGATCCTCAGATCACGTAAGTTAAAATATTTCTAGTATCTATTATTTATATTTTATTTAGTTAAAATTTAAAACCCCTAAAGACTCTTTTACTCGCTGCATTTTTCCATATATTCCCTTTGGGTTCTTGGCAAAGTAAATCACTTAACGGACGGTCGCCTTCATTAATAATCCTTCTGTGGCACATGGTTCACTCCACTCTCCCCTATTTTTTTGGCACTAAATCGTGGCTATCACTTCTATGTGTCTTCATTTTTCTCGTGTATTTTTGCAGCTGGTACCGCGAGGGCAGCACCGTGCCACTGCAGTCGTATGCGCTGAAGGGCGGATCGAAGAACCACTATACCAACGCCACCCTGCAGATTGTTCCCAGACGGGCCGACGACGGCGCCAAGTACAAATGCGTTGTCTGGAATCGTGCCATGCCCGAGGGTCACACGCTGGAGACCAGCGTCTCCCTGAATGTCAACTGTGAGTATTCGAGTATTTGGGGGCGATGAACACGGGCTTGGTTTTTGGGTTTGCACTGGGATGAAAATCAGTACTACCATTAAAAAAATCTAGAATATTATTTGTAAATATTTAACAAATTATAATTTCTGACATATAAACAACTATTAAAGATTATTTAAAAGTTTAAAAAAAAATACATTTTTTATCGTACCCAAGTGACCAAAATTAAAATATATATTACAAAAAAAAAAAAACATATTAAAAAA